>CM020977.1:15932886-15959030 GCA_010134655.1 Fragaria nilgerrensis
TTATTTATTTAATTTAAATTTATAAAACTGGGTATTGGGTTTTAAGATGTAGGTTTAGGGTTTTAAGGCATGAGGTTTGGGGTTTAGAGCTTATTTTTTTATCATGATTAGACATAATTAAGTAAAAACCCTAAACTCTAAACCCTAACCCTAAACCCTAAACCCTAAACCCTAAACCCTAAACCCTAAACCCTAAACCCTAAACCCTAAACCCTAAACCCTAAAACCCTAAACCTTAAACCCTAAACCCTAAACCCCAAACCCTAAACCCTAAACCCCAAACCCTAAACCCTAAACCCTAAACGCCCAACATCTCAAATTTAAATTAAATAAATAATTAAATTGTTAACCATGGTTAGATGATTTAAAGAAAATTGACATATGTCATGCATTTAGGTAGGTGGGGATGAAGGTGGGGAAATAAGGATGAGGAGCAAATTTGTATCCCTCGTTGACTCCCATTATTTATTGCTCATTACAAATCATTTTCAGATTATAGAAATAACCCAACAGACAAAGTGAAGAATTGTATAGTACCCACCAGCAGTTGTTGCTCGGATATCAATAACTAACCTGGAAAACTAGGAAGATGCCCGTGCCTTGCTGCAGATAATATCTTTGTTGAATGTTTATATGCTTTAACTTATTGGTCGATTAACAAAAATAGTACAGAAAAGACAAAAGAACATTTTCCAAATCAAAAGAGGTTAACGGGTGATCAAAGTGCCAAAGATTTGGGATGGGATTAGAACTCTATGAAGTGGGTTTCATTAAAATTTCATTGAGACTAAATTAAGCTAATTACCAATACCAAAGAAGAGGAAGGAAAAACAACAGAGAAAAATAAATTTTGAATCCCGACCTCAGACCCAAGCTTTTTTTGAAAACGGAGACAGGAAGATGACCAAAACACAAACAAAAAATCATAATCAATTTCAAATTGAAATGCACAAGTCCAAAACCCACTATGTTTAAACGCACCGACCTTACAATCAGTTTATCATTTACTATATCATCGGAGCGGATTTAGTGCACCGTGGTGCACTTGAACCAGTTAACAGATCTAAACCACCGTTAACAGATTAATTCGGAATAATACCAAAATTCCAGATCTACTTCGACACTTCCATGGCTGGCTTATACTCTTCCACCATCTCAATTAACTTCTTACTGCTAAACAAAGACAACATCTTGTTCCAGCAAGACAGTGGCATACCAACTGCACTAGAATCACTCACTTTCTTTCCAAATCAATAGCCTTATACCCATATCGATTAAATCATGCCCATTTTCAGATCTCACAGGAATTGATTTTGGCTTTTTGTACTGGTTACTAGTTTGCTTTCTGATAAATGAATCTTAATTATAAACCACGATACCAGTCTCTCTTTGTCCTCAAACACCACCATGGCCGCCAATACTCATCTCCGCCGCAGCTGAGCTCTGCAACTATATCGCATCGCAACTCCAGCTCGTTAAAATCACATTCTCGGACAATAATCGACGTCGTTTTGACGGGCAGATCTCCTTCTCTTAAACAAATCAGGCCCTTCTCATCTTCAAGCCTTTCCTCGATTGAACTTTAGCCTGGTTTGCATAAATGGGATATTTAGTTATTTACATTTATGGGCTTTATAACGGTGTTAATATGAAGTTAGTGTTAGATCAAATAAACGGCTGAGATTATATTATACATGTTGGTTCTTTTCAACCTTGGTGCATCTGAGAACTTTCGCTATATCATTGAGCATGTCTTTTACATTTGATTCATTCTCCTAATGGTTCAAAAAATCATGTGAACGTCATGTGTTCAAAACATTAGCAGCCATAGTCGAGCTCAATCTTCAATAGTGCTTGTCTTTGTATGTTTAACTGTTGTCATGAGAAATCAAACTGTTTAACTGTTTAGCTGATAATCAAAGCGATATATACTTTTTCATGACCATAATTAGTAAAATGCACATGCGAAGATTAAATGTCTAGTATTTATTCAGCTAAGTGTAGGCATTGTTTTTTTAAGAGAGAAAAAAAAAATGAACTATAGTTTTCTCCCAGCCTTGCAAACTTTCATTTAAATCTGCAGACTTGAAAAGTTTAATCTAACTTATTTTGTCAAGACCCACCTCGAATTTCACCCTGAAACCCGAAGTAAGTCCTGCGAGATCCACCTCCAAAGAAAATTTACTGAAGAACTCGGTAAACCTCTCTTGAAAATGAACAACCCTAACCCGGAAAAATTCAAGAATTTACCCTCGTAGACGAATCAACCAACTTCCAATTCATCCATAAATATCCAAATAAAGTAACGTAAATCTTAGCACATCACCATTAAAGTATACGCTACCCCAAGGGTAATCAGAGTTTCTAAGGAAAAACTACAGGAAGCAAAAAAATATATTGGTAGGTTTATCAGGTAACCTACTGGTGAAGAGTGGTGGAGAAGTGGGTAACTATGTCTCGCCTTCTACTAGTGTCAACTCGGACTCTGCAGACCGGGCATTTTTAAAACGAAGGGCCCAGGGGAAAAACATTTGAAACTGTTAGAGTGAGTGGACACAAATAAATAAAATAAAAAATATTTATGCTTTCCCAATTTATTTTCCAAAGAAAATGAATGCATGCCTCAAGCGATAAAACTTTCGTCTCTTAAATATCGAGCCTCTCAAACCCAATCATATACATTCAACTATATATGACACGACCCGTCCCGAATTTCCCCCTGAAACCCGGAGTAAACCGTGTGGGGACCACCTCGAAGGAAAGATTTACCGCAAAAGTCGGCATACCTCCCTTGAAAATGGACAACCCTTCCTAATAGAAACTTGCAAATACTTCTAAATGTTCCAAATCCAACCTTAACTTCTGGAGCCTTCGTGCTCCCCAAAACAATCACCACCAACAAGATAATAAACATTATCTAAGATAATATACATCCTCCGTCAAATATTCTAAAATATCAACAAGCCTTCACCCACAACCAAAAATATAAACATTAAACCCAAGTATTCAGAGCTACTAGACACTCGCGGAAGTAAGAAAACACAGGTAGGTTAAACAAGTAACCTACTAGTGAAAGGTGGTGGAAATACGGGTGACTATGCCTCGTCTCCTACTAGATCAAATCCGAACTCTGCAGACTGGGCATTTTAAAACGAAGGGCACAGGGGAAGACATTTAATAACATTAGAGTGAGTGGACAAAAATAATTTAATAACAAAATATTTATGCATTCCCATTTTAATTTCATAGAAAAATATACCGCATGCGGCAGCTTAAAAGTGTTCAACTTATAAACTGGCAATTTCACGACTAGCACTGGCTAGTCACAAACTCAAATAAAAAATGGAGCCTCTCAGGCTAAACTATATATAAACATATATTCGTATGTATTTACACTCGTCAGACTCCTTATATGAATCCTAGAAACAATTTAGAAAAATAGAAATTCATACAAGGCTACAACGCTGGCATCTAACGCTCACGTTGCGCCATAATGATATTTTTCCTCATTATGACCGAAAAGACGGTGTATATATATTATTACGCGCATATCCCCTATATAAATTATTATATTTATATAGGGCTACGACGATTGCGTCTAACACTCACGTCGCACCATAATGGAATTTTACCTCAGTATGGTGGAAAAGCACGTATAGCTAGCATTTATTTACATACTATACTCATAAACATCCAAAATACATATCCACCGAAAATCTCATTTTCGGGATCTCTCCAAAGGAGGAAAAATTAACAAATAACCGAGAAATCAATAAGTCTCATCAGAAGAAATAAATGATCAATAAAATCATTCATCGCATGCTTTTCAATTAAAAACAAAGGTCCACTCACAAATTAGGCCTAAGCCTGATGACGCTCCGAGGCTTCTTCTGCTCGGGCCTCCTCACGTCCTGTTCCAAATATATAATAAATTTCCCACTAAAAATCCAATATTTATACAAAATAGGCAAAATTAACCGAGAGCCATAACCACGCTCATCATTGGCTAACTTCGATATTCTTAAATTGGAATGACCCAAACTTTAATACCATACTCGGCAGCCGTAAATACAACATTTCTTAGAAATTGACTTAAATTCTACGGCCGGATTTTACATTATTTAACCGCTAAAATACCAAACTTCGGAAATTCACAAACCTATTTAAAACTCATCCGAAAATTCCACAATTCACTCCATTAAATTCCTCTAATTATTACATATTTAAAATCATACTAAACCCCAAAACGGCGGCGGCGTCGGCGGCGGCTCCGCCGGCAGCGGCGGCCAGAGGCCGATTCCGGCGACCTCCAAATCCTATGAAATTTTAACAACATCTTCCTCTCAACATCCCAAACAACTTTCCTAACTAGCACAATCACCAATTCCAAGCCTAACTAGGTCAATCGAACGAAAACATCCTAAAAGCCCTAGAATTTCCTCCTTGAATTTCTCCTTACCTAGCTCAAGAGGGAGTGAGCCTTTTGGAGGGTTGCTGCACAGGAGGATAGCTACAAAACCGTACCAAGCTTGCCCGGATTGGTGGCCGGAGGAGGGAGTTCCGGCGAAGGAACCACTGCGGCAGTCGCCGCTTTGAGGGGAGAGAACTCCTTCACGGCGTCGCTAGGGCGGCTGTCACCGGGCTAGAATGGAAGCTGGGTTGATGGCCGACCTTTTGGGACCGGTGCGGCGGTGAATGGTGGTCGGACGGCGGCGGACGGGCGGCCGGAAAAATGGGCAGCGGGAGGGATTCGGGAGAGAGAGAACCGGGAGAAAAATCGGGAGGGAAGAGAGAGAAGGAAGAAGAAAAAGATTTTGGGCCTCTAAACACGGTCCAACATCTTTTAAATCAAACCCAATTCTAAAAATTAACACCCCCAAAAATAATACCCTAATAAAAATTACCTTTTACTAGCTAAAATTTACCATTTTTACCGTCGTTACATTTTATTCTTACGAATATCTCTCCGAAATAATCGTCCCCCAAAACCTCTCTAGGGACCAATTAAACTATATCTCAATGTCGAAGACGGTAAAATTCTTATTATAATCAACCTAGTAAATAAGATAAAATTTTACAGGTCGGGATGTGACAATATATATATATATATATATATATATATATATATATATATATATATATATGTATCTACACACGTCCATACTCTTTGTATGAATTCTGGGGAAAAATATAAGAAAATAAAAATTCATATAATGCTACTACGTTTGCGTCTAACGCTCACGTCATGCCTTAATGCGGTGCTACACTACGCCATTAAGGTGGACGGACGGGTGTATAAATATGTGTCCATACCCCCTATATGAATTAGATACTCATATAGGGCTACTACGCTCGCGTCTAACGCTCACGTCACACCATAATGCAGTTATATACTACGTCATTAAGGTGGATAGACATATATGGCTAGCTAGTATTTATATACATACTCTCCTCATAAATAAATACTTATATTCACCGAAAATCCCATTTTCGGTAACTCTTCAAGAGAAATAAATTCGTCAAAATAAAATGACGTCAAAGGCTCAAACAAAAGAAAATGTTCAACCATGAACCGTAGCATGCATATTATTT
This sequence comes from Fragaria nilgerrensis, assembly GCA_010134655.1. NCBI lineage: Eukaryota > Viridiplantae > Streptophyta > Magnoliopsida > Rosales > Rosaceae > Fragaria > Fragaria nilgerrensis. Next base: position 15,938,479 of record CM020977.1, read on the forward strand.
AAAATAAAAGTCCACTCACTAAATAGGCCTAAGCCTGATGTCGATCTGGGGCCTCGTCTGCTCGAGCCTCCTCACGTTCTGTTCCAAATATAATATTAATTTCCCAACTAAAAAATCCAATATTTATATAAAATAGGCAAAATTATACGTGAGCCTCCTACACACCCATCCTTGCCCAACTTCGCCATTCTTAACTCAATAAGGCCCAAACTTCATCGAACATACCGGCAGCCTTAATTCAACCTTCTACAGATTATACGACTTTAATCCAACGGCCGGATTCTACCTTATTAATCTGCCAAAATTACCAAACTTAAAAAATTCCCAAACCTATCCAAAACTCCTCCAAAAATTCTAAAATTCACAACAATCACTCCCCTTAATATATCTAAAACCATGAAAATCCCCTACACAGCGGCGGCAGCCGGAGGCCGACTCCGGCGACCTCCAATGCCGACCAAATTTTAACAGCAACTTCCTCTCAACTCCCTCTACAACTTTCCTAACTAGCACAAACACCAATTCCAAGCCTAACTAGGTCAATCGAACAAAAACATCACAAAAAGCCCTAGAACTTCCACTCACCAATTCTCCTTACCTAGCTCAAGAGAGGGTGAGACCTTTGGAGGGATGAACGTACGGGATGATGGCATCCTTTTGAGCCTAGCAGCTCTGGCTATGGCGGCCGGAGAAGGAAATTCCGGCGACGGAACCACCACGGCAGTCGGGCCTTTCGGGGGAGATAACTCTCTCACGACGGAGCTAGGGCGGCTCTCACCGATCTAGAAAGAAGGCTTGGTTGACGACCGATCGTTTGGGACCGAAGGGCCGTGAACGGTGGCCGGATGGCAACGGGCGGGCTCCAGTAGGAGAGAGAGAGAGAGAGAGAGAGAGAGAGAGAGAGAGAGAGAGAGAGAGAGAGAGGAGGAGAGAGAAGAGAGAGAGAGGGGTTTGGGCCTTTCTGCCCAACCCGATCCAACACCTCCATATAACCCAAAACCAAAATTAACACCCCCAAAAATAAAATACTCCAATAAAAATTACTTTTTACTAGCTAAAATTACTATTTTTACCGTCGTCACATTTTCTCCTACGAATAATTCATCCGAAACAATCGTCCCTCAATACCCCTCTAGGGACCAAATAAACTATAAATTCATTGATGGATACAGTAAAATTCTTATTAATACCAAGTTAGTAAATAAGGTAAAAATTTAAGAGTCAGGATGTGACATATTTAACTTAAAAAGATAATTAGCCAGGTAAAAGCATTTAAAACCATAGGATAACAATGCCTACACTTTAGAAGTGGAACCAATTTAAACTCCAAGAGATCTTAATCATTCAGTTGTACCTTTTTACAAAACAATCAAAAACAAAAAAACAATTCATGATCAGAATAATTAAGGAAAATACAAATATCAAGATCAACTAGTTAGTATTTATACTCAAGCTACCTAAATTTTCTTCCAAGTAGACATAAGAGGGCAAATAATTAAATGAGTTCTATTGAGATATTTTGATAATATGAGGTTTGTATTTTTTGCAAGAATTTGTAATCTATCAAAGCTGACTAACTATTATGTAGGTGTTTATGCATTCATCTGTATGTTGGGTAGTATAGTAAAGTAGACGGTGTTTTAGGGAAAAAAAAACACAATTTTTTTTTAACTCTGTAAGTAATATACTTTCACCTCATGTGATCAAAGAAAATGAGTCGTCTCTCTCTTTTCTCCCTAACCCTAGCCCTCACCTTCACAATTGACGGCGACGGACTCCCTAGCGGCAATGGACTCAGTGAAGTCAACCTCGGCCAGCTTCAAACGTTGGGAGGGTCTAGGCTCTCCCTCTCAGCTCTTCCTTCTTTTTTTGTGATGGTGGAAGGCAGGATCAACTTCATGTGTGGTGATTTGGATGCAGGATTAGAGGGTAGGGTTTCAAGATTCGGCAAGGATCTAGTCGGGGCTGAAGGCTGGCTGTCGATGTGGAAGGACGTCGACCCAGGCATATCTGTTTTGGCCGGATTTGATATGATGCCTGGGCATGAAGCCTTGGTTTGGATTGGTGTTGGTCGGATTGTTTCCGGTTTGAATGGCCTTGAACATGTTGTTGGGATATGCAAGGAAAGGTGTTGGTGTTGCCTCTGTCGGAATCAGATTGGAAGGCAGTGAAGATGTTGTGAAGTCGCTTGGCGGCGATGAAGATCTGTTCCATCATTTTGGACCGGGTCTGGGCCGATTTGAGCATTGGGGTTTGGCTTCCAAGGTCCTTGCAAAGAATTCGGACTGCGTTTGCAGTATTTGGGCTCTGCTGGATCTTTCTGTTGCTCGCTCATTTGGATTGGGTGGAAGCTCTTCTGGAGGTAGCTCTTCTGGGCAGGGGCGTAGCTAGCTAGGGGGCAAGGGGTTCAATTGAACCCTCTCAAATTTTTAAAAAGAGTAATTAGCCTTCATTTGTATTAGATATCAGTGGAAATAAAACATAAATTGACCCTTCTTCTCTAATAAATTTTTAATTAGTCTTAAATATTCTTCAACAATAATTGAATGAAATAAAAATTTATACTATTCAGATACTTAATCTAATTAATACAAATCGTGTTAAGGGTTTTTTACCTTACTAAATGAAAACAACACATTAATGTTTACCATACATCAACATGCATTATCTCTCAAACAAAAGAAAAGGTATCTTATTTTTTTCCAATATTTATCGTGCATGAAATTCTAATCCAAAGTTTACTAGAGATGATAATGATAGAACAAAACTATTGTTGAAATTAAGTTTGCATCATTCTTTTAAGTAAAATTGTGTTGTTGCTAAAGAGTGACTGAAAATAAATTAATTTTCTAATTAATCAAATTTGACTATTCTAAGTGAGATGTCTGGCTGCACTGCTTCTGCGGTCTCCTATTCAGAGTAGTTGGCTTCCGTTGTCTTCTGAATAAGTTACTTATCAAAATAAAGAAGGTTTTTCTAGGACTTTGTTAGGTTTGTTTCCGTTTTATTTTTCTAGTTTTCTTGGTTCTCTGGTGCTGGTTACTCTGTCTGAGGTGCAATGCTTATGGGCTGCAACAGAGGAACTATCTAGGATAGCTTCGGTCTTCTTAGGTAGCTTCGCATGATTCTTTTCTAACGTTGTGTCACATCCCGACCCTTAAATTTTTACCTTATTTACTAGCTTGGTTATAATAAGAATTTTTACCGTCTCCGGCATTGAGATATAGTTTAATTGGTCCCTAGAGGGGTTTTGGGGACGATTATTTCGGAGAGTTATTCGTAGGAGAAAAATGTGTCGACGGTAAAAATGATAAATTTTAGCTAGTAAAAGGTAATTTTTAATAGGGTATTTTATTTTGGGGTGTTAAATTGGTAAAGTTGGGTATTTTTATGATGTTGGGCCGGGTTGGTGTGAGGCCCAAACCCATCTCCTCTTTTTCTTTTCTCTTCTCTCTTTCTCTCTCTTCTCTCTCTTTCTCTCCGGACGCTCTCTCTCTCTCTCCCGCTGCCGGAATCCTTCTCAGCCGTCTGCCGTCGTCCGGCCAGCTACCGGCCGCCGCACCACTCCCGTTTGGACCCCCGCCACCTCCTCTCCCTCCCCGGCCTAGCACCCGAGCCTCTAACCCGCCGGAGAGAAGGAAAACCCGCCGGAGACGCCGGGAAGCTTTTCGCCGGAACTCCCTCCTCCGGCCACCAATCCGGACAAGCTTGGTACGGTTTTGTAGCTCTCCTCCCGTGCAGCAACCCCTCCAAAAGGCTCACTCCCTCTTGAGCTAGGTAAGGAGAAATTCAAGGAGGAAATTCTAGGGATTTTAGGATGTTTTTGTTCGATTGACCTAGTTAGGCTTGAAATTTGACTTAGTGATAGTTATGAAAGTTGTTTGGGATGTTGAGAGGAAGATGTTGTTAAAATTTGGTAGAATTTGGACGTCGTCGGAATCGGTCTCCGGCCGGCGGAGCCGCCGCCGCTGCCGCCGTTTTGGGTTTTGTATGATTTTAAATGTGTAATAATTAGAGTTTAATGAAGTGAATTGTGAATTTTCGGATGAGTTTTGGATAGGTTTGGGAATTTCCAAAGTTTGGTATTTTGGCGGTTAAATAATGTAAAATCCGACCGTAGGATTTAAATCAATTTCTGGAAAGGTTGTATTTACGGCTGCGGAGTATGAAATTAAAAATGGGAATGCATAAATATTTTGTTATTAAATTATTTTTGTCCACTCACTCTAACGTTATTAAATGTCTTCCCCTGGGCCTTCTTTTTAAAATGCCCAGTCTGCAGGATTGCATAGTTGAGATCGGGCGTACATGGAGAAGAGGCATAGTCAATAGCATAGCTTCCGCTCTTTTCTATTTATTTCTAGTTCATTTCCTCTCAAATAGAGTTGCTCTAAATATGTGGTTGTTGGTTTTAGGATCTTTGTTAGATTAGTAATTCTATTTTTGGGAGATGTTGTGATTTGTGGGGAGCACAAAGGCTCCAGGAGTCTATAAGGTTGGAGTTGGAACCTTTAGGAGTGTTTGCAGGTTTTGGTTTGGAAGGGTTGTTCATTTCCAAGGGAGGTTGTACCGAATTTTGCGGTAATCTTTCCTTGGAGGTGGTCCCCGCACGATTTACTCCGGGTTCAAAGTGAAATTCGGGGTGGGTCGTGTCAGTTGGTATCAGAGCACTAGGTTATTCGATTCCTTTCTCGTTTTAGTACTACCTCATATTCTTGGTCATACTTAGTGTCTATAGAGTGATGGTCCGATCGTGACGGATCTATTAGCATTATATGCTTTAAACACTATGTGTTGATTACGTTTGTGATGTAGTTGTTCTTATCTTATTTATGGACATTGTTGTGTCATAAATGTTCATATCTTTAAGACTATGCCTCTGTACGCCGACCCCTTGAGTAATCATTATGCTTTGAGTAATGAAAAGATGTATGGATTATGCCTTTTTCAAGGGTTATTGAGTTGATATCATAATTGTTATAGTTCAATTGCGAGTTGGAAACTCCAGTGGGGAACTCATATGCGTAGCAGCATTCCTTTCAGTTGACCCAATGATTGTTTGGGTTACGATTAAGATGTTGGGGTGAACATCTTGTGTGAATTTTGTAGAAGGAGAAAATAGTTGGAAAGAAAGTTCGAAATAGTGGTGTATTATTTTGAGGTAAGGGTTGGTTGAAGTGATGCGGGAGGTACCCTTAGTCATTTAAAGAGGTATCTATGTGAGTTGTTGAAGACTCAATTTTGGGCTAATTAGTCACGGGGGATTTGTGGCTAATAAAAAGGCTATCAATTTAGAGAAGTCTTGATTGATGATCAAATTTCCAACTGCCTTGTCCGCAGAGAAAGTCAGTTGAGATTATTTTGGTTAATGCTTGTTATGGTATGGTGGCGCATGTTTTGGCCATACCGCTTTAATCAAGGATATGTTTCTTATCCTTGGAATCTTCATATTAAAGAGTATAATCAGAGCATTTTGGAGAAGGAGGTTAATAGCAGTCGATGAATAGTAAGATTTTTGGGTGACTTTCGTCTATATTGTGGTTTAGCTGAAGCCGGTTAAGGCGTTAAGTATAAGAGTCCAAGATTATTTTCCTTGGATTGTTGGCCTTGCAAGAGTCATTGAGCATAGCGTTGTGAAAAGCTTGTTGTTGTGTCATAGCAAGACAATTGAAGAAAGTGAATGGTATATCTAAATATTTTGAATTGCTAGCAAGCTCTGAAGCGTTGAGTAGCATTTGCCGGTTATATTATTTTAATCGTGGAGCCATTATGGATTCTTTCAGAATTCTAGGTGTTGAAGTTTGATCTTCAGATTTGTTGTGTGTTTTATAAAGATGGTAAGTGTATTTGACCTTGAAATTATAATAATAAAGTAGATGCAGAAGAGTTGAGGTCACTTTGACTTTACGACAACAGTCGGGAATGGATTAAATATGTTGAGATCTTTGGAAGTTCTTGGTAATGCTAATTTTTAGCGACCTTAGTCGCTAGGATGGAAAAGTGAGGAATGTTGGTGTGGCGTGAATGTCCAGAGGAAAGTATTATATCTTACAGTGCGTGGCTATTGGAGTTGAATATTATGTTATCTGAAATAACTGTAGATAAAAAGGATTTATTGGAGAAGCGTGGATGGATGTTCATAGTGCTTTCTGTCGGCGTTGTATTGAGTTAGTCGATACAAGTCTTAAATGACATAATATTAGTGCTAAGTGTGAACAAAGTCTATATACTAATGTCACTTCGTTTGCAGTTGGAGTTTCTTTGGCATACTCTGCTTGGGGATTTGTTCATCTTCCGTACTAGTGACTTAGCAAATTGGATTTTATATGGAACATGTTTTGGCGATATACAAGTTGTTTATGTTGTAGCTTTACATAACCGAAATGTTCCATTCGCATGATAATCGTGTTTCAGATCATCTTCTGGTCTGGGGTAAAGAGAATTTTGGGAATAACAGAATTAGGAGAGAACTGGTATTCTCATAAGCTGCTAGTTTGGGTACTCAAAATGGTAATGTAATAGTTTTGGTGAAGAGACATAAGTGACGTGGTTTTGATCTCTTCATAATGTCATTTCGAGAATCGAGATTATCATATGTTGGTGGACTGGTCACTTAGGCAGAGCAAGATTGTCTTGTGGACTTGTGAAAGCTTTGACTCCACGAAGGACTCTGGGAAGTATCTCGGTATTAGAAGTGATTGTTGCAGTTCTGCAGTGTGTGCATCCTTAAATCTGTTCAATTAGTGGGTCTTATTTTTGACCCCTATAAGTATGTGGGAATGCGTGAACTTTAGTTTCCTGACAAGTGAGCTTCAACGTCGAGTTTATGAGCAGCGCATTGACGAGGTTGTTGCATGACGTTAGGAGATTTGAGCACGATAGTGATAACGATTTTTCATTGCACAGGAAATAGTGTGCATACCTACGGGTACTCGTACTCTGGAACATGTATCACTGAACTCACTTACGTGTAAACGTTAATGGTAGTTCAACGTAGGATTTAGAGTCTTCGAGAAGATTTAGAATAATTCAGGATTCAAATGGGAAGGTTAAAATAGTCAGAGATAGACTTAAAACAGCTCTTAGTAGCCAGAAGAATTATAAAGATGTCCGCAGGAAGGACCATAAGTTTCAAGTGAATGTTTGGGTGTTTTCGAAATTGTCTCCTTGGAAAGAGGTGGTACGTTTTGGTAATGTGGAAACTTGGTCCGAGATTTATTGGTCCTTATGGGTTTTAAGATCAAGTTGGCTCTCTTGCGTATCGGTTAGTTTTGCCTCCAGAGTGATCCAAGATATATAATGCGTTTTATGTATCCATGTTTCGCAAGTTTATTGCAGATCTCTCTCTTGTGCTGCAAGAGCAGCCGATCAGTTTGATGAGAGATTTGTCCTATGAAGAGGAACCGGTTTAGATTCTCGACCGAAAGGAGCAGGTGCTTAAAAGCAAATCATTTTTTCTCTTGTTAAAGTTTTGTAGGGGAGTCATCAAGTAGAAGAAGCTACTTGGGAATTAGAGAAGCAAATGATGCAGCAGTATCTCTATCTCATCGAATGACAGGTATGTAAATTTCGAGGACGAAATTTTTATGAGGGGAGAATTGTCACATCCCGACCCTTAAATTTTTACCTTATTTACTAGCTTGGTTATAATAAGAATTTTTACCGTCTCCGGCATTGAGATATAGTTTAATTGGTCCCTAGAGGGGTTTTGGGAGACGATTATTTCGGAGAGTTATTTGTAAGAGAAAAATGTGTCGACGGTAAAAATGATAAATTTTAGCTAGTAAAAGGTAATTTTTAATAGGGTATTTTATTTTGGGGTGTTAAAAAGTTGGGTATTTTTATGATGTTGGGCCGGGTTGGTGTGAGGCCCAAATCCATCTCCTCTTTTTCTTTTCTCTTCTCTCTTTCTCTCTCTTCTCTCTCTTTCTCTCCAGACGCTCTCTCTCTCTCTCTCCCGCTGCCGGAATCCTTCTCAGCCGTCTGCCGCCGTCCGGCCAGCTACCGGCCGCCGCACCACTCCCGTTTGGACCCCCGCCACCTCCTCTCCCTCCCCGGCCTAGCACCCGAGCCTCTAACCCGCCGGAGAGAAGGAAAACCCGCCGGAGACGCCGGGAAGCTTTTCGCCGGAACTCCCTCCTCCGGCCACCAATCCGGACAAGCTTGGTACGGTTTTGTAGCTCTCCTCCCGTGCAGCAACCCCTCCAAAAGGCTCACTCCCTCTTGAGCTAGGTAAGGAGAAATTCAAGGAGGAAATTCTAGGGATTTTAGGATGTTTTTGTTCGATTGACCTAGTTAGGCTTGAAATTTGACTTAGTGATAGTTATGAAAGTTGTTTGGGATGTTGAGAGGAAGATGTTGTTAAAATTTGGTAGAATTTGGACGTCGTCGGAATCGGTCTCCGGCCGGCGGAGCCGCCGCCGCTGCCGCCGTTTTGGGGTTTTGTATGATTTTAAATGTGTAATAATTAGAGGAGTTTAATGAAGTGAATTGTGGAATTTTCGGATGAGTTTTGGATATGTTTGGGAATTTCCAAAGTTTGGTATTTTGGCGGTTAAATAATGTAAAATCCGACCGTAGGATTTAAATCAATTTCTGGAAAATGTTGTATTTACGGCTGCCGAGTATGAAATTAAAAATAGGAATGCATAAATATTTTGTTATTAAATTATTTTTGTCCACTCACTCTAACGTTATTAAATGTCTTCCCCTGGGCCCTTCGTTTTAAAATGCCTAGTCTGCAGGATTGCATAGTTGAGATCGGGCGTACATGGAGAAGAGGCATAGTCAATAGCATAGCTTCCGCTCTTTTCTATTTATTTCTAGTTCATTTCCTCTCAAATAGAGTTGCTTTGAATATGTGGTTGTTGGTTTTAGGATCTTTGTTAGATTAGTAATTCTATTTTTGGGAGATGTTGTGATTTGTGGGGAGCACGAAGGCTCCAGGAGTCTATAAGGTTAGAGTTGGAACATTTAGGAGTGTTTGCAGGTTTTGGTTTGGAAGGGTTGTCTATTTCCAAGGGAGGTTGTACCGAATTTTACGGTAACTCTTTCCTTGGAGGTGGTCCCCGCACGATTTACTCCGGGTTCAGGGTGAATTTCAGGGTGGGTCGTGTCAGTTTGCCCGCGAGAGTGTGTCATGTTCATGTTGTAATCCGAATTTCAGTTATTAATATATCAATGACTAACGTCCATTTATCAAAAAAAATATACCTTCACCTCCCGTTCTCAGATAATATATGAGATGCAGGGATTTCAAAATTAATGTCACTAAACAAATAGAAATCTTACATAACTTTAGAAAAAAATCAAACCTGAGTAAAAAGAAAAACCCAGAAAAATGGAGAACAACAAACAAAGGAATAGCAGTGGAGAACTGAGACCAATAAACCTTTGCATGAAATCTGCAAATAATAAACAGAAAACGATGAGATTCTGCAACTAATCGCTATATTTATACAACATTGTAATTTACCATCTCACTCACTACTATCATAACAGAACACAAATATAAACTTTCAAAGTCTCTAACTGAATGGTTTAGTGACAAAGTACCTATTAATGAATAATCACCTTATAGCCCTGATGCTTCATTAAAGGCGGTGAAGAATCAAAGCAATAAGGTAATTGTCCACCAATACATTACTTGTCACAAAAAACTTTCTTATTTAAAAGAGTTTAAAATTAGAATAGAATATATAGAAGTTTTGAAAATCTTAATCCAGTAAAGGTGAATTGCTTCGAATAGCATTTGGGTACTCAGCTTTAGTGGATCTCCTGCAAAAGATTTACCAAAAATCGTAACCTTCTACCTTTTTCAATAACAACTTCAAATCCTCCCTACATAAACAAACAGAAGAGTAGATGACTGGAAGAAAAAAAAAAATTCATCAATACCCATTTCTTATTCATTAAGAAGAAACTCGACTTCAAAAAAAAAAAAACTAACAATCAATTATCAGTTTCGGTGTCAACTAAATTGATACTAATAGCATTTACGCACTAAACATTATTGGATCTCACTGCAGAATATTCACCAAAAAATTGCAGCCGTCTATTTCAATAACAACTTCCCATCCTTTCTACTTAAAAAGAGAACATAAGAGTTAAACAATTCAAAAAACAAAAGAAAAAAAAAACATCGATCACCAACAACCAGAAAGATTAATAAAACTGAATTCTCTTCCTCTTTAATAATTACACACCAGTTCCTCCAGTTTTCACATATACACCAGTTCCTCCAGATTAATGAAACTGAATTCTCTTCCTCTTTAATAATTACACACCAGTTCCTCCAGTTTTCACATATACACCAATCAAATCATTCTTCTTTTTATTATAAAAATATTTCCAGTGTCAATAACATAATGTCATTTGATGTCAATTACATTATCATGCATAGTGTACTCCTTTGTACAATTGTCCGATCCAAATCCACAGTAGAGCACTATTATTTTCCTTTATATGGAAATGGCTTTTTTTCTGGCACAATTTTCACTACGTAAAGGAATAAGAAATCAATCCCTACAAGATGATACTTTACGAGGTATGTCAGATGATTTATTGCTACTCCTCTGTTTAAAGTTAACTGTGTAATAGGAAAATGAGAAATACAAGTGTCTACTCATTCTCATTAAATAACTCCCTTATATAGGGGATGAATACAATAGTTACAAACGGTAATTAATTACAATATAATGAAACATAATAATGTCTGATTGCTCAATTACATATAATCACATGATTCCCTCTTCGTCAATTACTTTGACGAAGGCACATCAAAGTATTTTCCTTTCAACACTCCCCTTTGTGCCAAGTCAAAGTTAAAGTGGTGCATGGGGTGTTGCCTCATTAAAAACCTTGTCAAGTAACAAAACTTAGTGGGACAAAATAAATCTTGGTCGAAGGGAAAAAGAGCGTTAGACTCCCTCTGAAGTCTACACTCCTCCTGATCCTTACATCAATCAAAGGAGCTAGAAACATCTTTGCATTCATATGTTTCTCACATACCTTTCAGATATAGCCGTAGGCTGCGATTTGAGAAACAAGTCTTTCCTATTCTCCTCAGACCTTACTTGATTCACTTGAATCTTGAGGAGAGTCTAATGTTTCTCACAAGGTATCGTCGTGTTCCCAATGTCAATTACATAACCAGTTTTAGGAACGACCTATTGATCATAGATACTTGACATTAGTGAACCCCAACCAAAGCAGTGTTTAAGGTTTTGATGTAGAGGGTTGCAATGCCATCTGCATTCCCTTCGTCTTTCTATAGGGATAGGATGAACTCAAGTCAATGGTTCATTTAGGTATTAGGATACGTTCCTTATACCTTCCAATGACACTGTTTAGCTACAAGTTCTTTGAGAATGTTATATTTGGTTGAGTTTGTCAGGCTAAGTACAATATTGCGCCTATTGCACTTTAGAGAATGAATTTTGATTCTCAACCCTTCGTCGTCATCTTCCTTTGAACAAAATGGATTATTCCTTTACATCCAAACATCGACCGATCATTAGGAGTGCTAACAGTATGCAATTCGTCCATGTAAATTGCCTAAGAATCTTTTGGACACATGTAGACTGGTGAATTAGTATTCCACAAACTTGTTGTTAACTGAGTTTCCCAAGATTATTCATCTCAATTTGGATTTCTTGTAGCTCGCAGTTTCTCTTATTTCATCAAGAGTACCTACTATGTTCCTATCATCGACATAGAAGCTATGATTGCAAATCCGGAACTTGTTTCCTTTATGAGTACGCAAGTGCATAGTTCACCATCTTGTATCCCTTCCCAACCAAGTAGTCACTTCTATAAAGTGAGCGTTTCAATTCTAATTGCAAACGCACTCCGTGGTTTAGTGTTACTTGAGTTGGGTAGTGTAAGGCCATCAGGTGCTTTCAAATATGTCTCCCAATCAAGATCCCCATGGAGATATGTGGTAACCACATCTATTAGCTGCATTTCCATTATGGGAGAACATGTCTCCTTGTAGTTAATCTAGAGCATTGTGAGAAACCTTGGCGCCACAAGGTGAGCCTTGTCCTTTGGGGCTTCATTCTTCTCATTACGCTATTTGACAAAGACTTATTTATGTCCTACAGACTTTACACTTGGTAAGGTTAGCACTACCAAACCAAATACTTGTCTCTTTGCCAGAGAATCTAGCTCTTTATGGATTGCATTTATGCAGGCCAATATGCTCTTTGTTGACATTCTTCAACATAGCGTGATTCGATACCTTCGTGCTTTATGATTCTTTGAGCAACAGTGTGCATCATCAATGTGTATGTACTTTCGTAATCTGTTGAGGTTTTGTCTCTGAAATCATTTTAAACATCAGAGCGGTCTCCAATATTGATTCATGGACATAACTGTTACTAAAGACAATCTCATGACAGAGATTCTTTACATTGATGAAGTTGTGCCTTTACTTGCCCAATTCCTTTAGGCAAGTATTGATCGAACCGAGTGGCCTCCCCCTCTTCCTTTAGGGAGTCACGGCCTTAACCACACCTCCACTAAGTATGTTTGCGTCGTCTCTATCTGCAAAAACGTGCCCCTTATTGGGGACTCTTAACCTTGCAGGCATTTGCAGCTGGTATATGTGATCTCGTCACTTTGTCAATATCTTTAAACACATCAGGCATCGAAACTGTTACGTTCTAGATATTGATTATGTGGGGGGATCAGGATGAGACAGTGGGGACAACCACGACAATTCATGTCGTTCCCTTAGAAAAGTTTTTTTCTTATCTCCCTCTAACGACGGGAAGACTGTCTCATCTAAGTGACACTCCGTAATTTTTAGCGGAAAAATATTGTCTGCCAAGGGTTCCGAGTGCAGATAATTGTTGGAGATCCGTATCCAACATAAATACTTATCATTTCTAAGTACCCATTTTTGATGCGTTGTGGGGGGGTAGTAGGCACATATGATATGCAACCAAGTATACGTAAATCTTAGGCTTATGTCAAGTTACCAACTGGTACGCAAGGAATGGTTGGCTAGTAATGGGTCTGAGAACGAATAAGTAAGGTTGCGTATAATATTGCATAACCCCAAGAAGGTATATGTAGGTTTGTGCGCATAACCAGTACCTAGATATGGTAGCATATGCGAAACCATTTTATGTATGCATTTAGGTACATGATGCTATACATTGATCCTTATAGACATGCAATTGTCATCAAGTCTTTTTGATGTTAACTCTTAACATTGTCAGGTTCTATAGACATTATGATTTAGGGTGGTGAGCTCGTATAATATATGCTAAGAGTGTAGCATTTCTTGTGAATATTTAATCGACATGTGACCAATTTATCAAAACGTCCTCCAGAACCTCACAGTATTTTAATGGTCCACATTTCTGGATGGATAAATCCACAATAATCATGTAGTAAAATGAGTTTTCATATGATAACCGTTGACACGAATATCTATGAAAAATTAACAAAGTTCGATTGGCTCTTTGTGCATACAGAGCATCAATGACTTAATTTGTGAGTAGTTTCACCAAGCACTCGATTTCTCCTTAATACATTTCTTACAAGTATATGAGAGTGTATGTAATTTGAAAGATAAACCTCATATTCTTTAGGGTATATTTCGATATAGACAGAATGATATGTTTTTCATTCTAATAATTTCTCTTTTTATTTATTGGATGTATTTCTTTGCATCGTTATAGAACTATTGTCAAACCATGTATATATGCAATAATAAAAATCGAATAACTTCAATGCTTAGAATAAAATCCGAAATTAAGAAGCCAACGATGATCAAATAAGGTCTTTTCAAGAAAATCTAATGCACCAAACCATTAATCAAAATAAACTTTAAGAATAAACAACAATCTAATTACAAATAAGATATTACGTCTTCATAACTGTCTGGAAACATTGACGTTCACCATTTCATACGATCCTTTGTCGTTGGTGTCGGAGAAGAGGTTGATGGGAAATGTAGTTTTTTATTCACAGAAGTGATTTCCACATCAGAAGCCCAACAATTAATGACACTCAATTTCTTCTGAATTCAGTATGTTAAATAGTTGGAGCACCTATCTTCATAAATTGAAGTGAATATATATATAATCACACATAAATAAGTATCTACGTTTAATCAATTTTCCAAGAATGTGAATTAGATAGCAAAATCGGCCAATATTCGTAACGGTCACATTTTTTTGATGCTTTGTGAAAATACTTCGTCACAATTGAAAGTTTGTCATTTCGATTCTATGAATTTACTTAATCATAGCAAAACAATTTATACGATACGCTATAATGTAATCGTTTAAAAAAAATAAATGGACATAGCATATAGCATGATAACATGACACAATAATCGCCAAATGATTCCTCATGTAACATGCTTAATATCACGAACAAAATTTCACGAAAACGTCAACTTTAATTTAAAACATACTTGTTAGACTATCTCCCAACATAGGCTAAAAAACCAAATTTAGCCTATGTGCTCACCATAAGTCAAATTTCTATTCCCAAGGTAAAAAATTTAGCCTAAGCTATTTGGTAAGCCAAATTTGGCCTTCTATTTCCATAAGCTAAAGCCAAATAATATTTTATTCAGTTTTAGTTTTTTCCATATCTGCCCTTCTAGCTACCATCTTATTTCAGTTTATATCTTTTTTAAATTTGAACTAAAAATCTTTAATCTCTCCCAACTACATAATTAAAAACTCGTTTCTATTTAATTTTTTTACCATTGCAAAGATCTCGACGAGACCTTTCATATAAAGCCCCATATCTAATATATTTAGATAAAATCATATACTTGATTAATTATTGAATTAAAAAAAGTATATAGCTTATCAATGTAAAATGATTACACACTTATCAAAATGTAAACAACACAAAATGCTAGACTTAACTAAATTACAACATAACGAAATAACTAACATAAAATGCTAGACTTATTAAAAACACATATTATTTTTCAATAAAAAACTCATATTATAATAACCATCAACAATAATTCGGTACTCTCCACCGCTTTCATTACGGGGCTCATTCATGTCTATCGCTTGTTCCGGTACCTCCGCTTCCTCCATAGTCTTTACCTTTTCCATATCCAAAAGGTCCTTTACAAAGACTCATTCCTCCATAGTCACCAATTCCTCCATAATTTGGCATTGCTCCGTATTCATCACTTGATCCATATTGACTTGAAAATTGAAGTGCATTATCAACGCTTCCATAGTTGAACGTAGCTTGTGTGTCACCTTAGAACGGATTCTTGTTAGCAAAACATCATAGCCAAACGTCATGAACTTCGAGATGCTTTGATTGAACATATTTAGTAGCGACATGGAAGAGCTTAAGTTTAAAATCGTGATCGATAAATGTTTATTTTCAAATAAATATTTTGTTTTCAAATAAATTTGTCGTTCTATTTTTTTTTAATTTTCGTTGATTGTATCTTTTAATTATCGTTTATTTTCTGAGGAATAAGATCCATGTCCTTCTCAATATTTGTAATTTCAAATTATTTTTAATATTATATATATTTATATATATGAGTAAAGAAAAAATATGCATAGAAATATAACATTACATATATATGACAAAAGAATTAGATTTGGTTTTACCTTTCGATTTAGCTTACGGTGAGAGTGTTTTTTAAAGCCAAAAGGCTATAAATTTGGCTAAAGATTTAGCTTATTGTAGGAGACTTTGGTAAGCTAAAAAAAGATTCTACAGAATATATTTGTTTTATAGGCTAAATTTGGTTTAAATTTTAACTTACCATGGGAGATGCTCTTAGTTTGTCAAATAAACTGCGTATTAAAACGGTTGTTCTCGTAATGGTTGCTGTGTCGCAAGTAACATTTTAATCGGGTTGTCACCACAATCGATATCGTCACATGGTGATGAATATGTCACATGCAAAAACAATAAAATTTATAGAAAATTTCACTAAAGTCACTTTCTCAACATTTTTTATAACACAAGTCCACCTTAATATTTTTACTCATATAAGTCAACTTTTAAGCCTAAATCTGTCACTTTACATTTATGATGTTCCAAAAATACCCTCATTCCCTACAAATCCCTTCTTCTCGCACGAATCCTTCACTTTCCTCTCTCTCTCTCTCTCTCTCTCTCTGGCTCATCGTCTTCCTCCTCCCTCTCGTCTTCGATCTCGAATCTCCAGCCATGGCGACGTCTCAGGCCAACACCGACTCGACGACGATGGCTCGACGCCGCTTGAAAGATGACGACGTTGGGTCGACCTCGACGTCGCCAGAACGACGATGAAGCCTTGACCCCGACCTCGACTCCGCCGGCTTGATGACAGCGCCTCGACCTTGAAGTTGCCGGATCGATGACGTCGCGCCTCGACCTCAAAGTCGTCGGATCGTCTCTTGCGTCCAATTCCATCGATAACAACTTCTGATTTGACCTTGACAGGATCTCTGAAACCTGATGGCTCGCCGGCTCGTCTGGTCCTTGACGGCTATGATCGCCTTCCACCGGCTTCAAAGATGTCGCCTCAGATGGCTCCAATCGATGAAGATCAGCGACGAGAAGTAGCAGATCTAGTTGACGACCTAAAGATCTAGACGTCCGATTGGAGGTGACTGTTCTGGTAAAATTCTTAATGTAAATTTGCTACAGTTTCTTTCTTTGGTTTTGAGAAAATGTAAACAAAGATTAGAATGATGTTTTCTGTTAATTTGATAGTGAGTGTGAGAAATCATGCACAGAATCATGTTCTGATAATGTAGGAGATGAATGAAACAAGATTCATAAGTATGTTTCGGCCTCATTGTATGATAGTATATTTTGAACAATGCGATAGTACATTTTCATCATTGTGATAGTATATTTCCCCACTATGATTGTCTCTTTTTAACACATTGGTAATCGCTTTCATTATGCTTGATAGTAGATTTTGTTGTCGAAAACATTAGCTATTGGTTTTGTTTGGAGGTAATAGTTTTTTTATATGGTGGTAGTAGTTTTTGTTACTTGCGATAGTAGTTTGTGTTGCTGGCGACAATATCTTTTTTGACTTCGTCAAAGGTCATTGGAAATCTCACTGTAGTAGCTTTTGTAGCTGGGGATAGTAGCTTTTATAGTTGGTGATAGTAGCTTTTTTTTATTGGTGATAGTAGCTTTTGTTTTGCTTGGTAGTAGTTTTTCATATACTCGGTATTATCTTTTATAGTTGGTGACAATAGCTTTTTTTGTTGGTGACAGTAGCTTTGTTCTACCTTGTAGTAGTTTTTCATATGCTCGGAAGTATCTTTTATAGTTGGTGACAGTAGCTTTGTTCTACCTTGTAGTAGTTTCTCATATGCTTGGTAGTACATTTTATAGCTAGTGATAGTAGCTTTTTTTGTTGGTGACAGTAGCTTTTCATATGCTCGGTAGTATTTTTTATAGCTGGTGACAATATCTTTTGTGACTTCGCCAGAGGTCGTCAGAATCTCAACATAGTAGCTTTTGTTGCTGGTGGTAGTAGCTTTTGTAGCTAATGGTAGTAACTTTTGTTATGTTCGGTAATATTTTTTGTTGTTGGCGATAGTATCTTTTGTGACCTAGCCGGAGGTTGCCGGAAATCTCGCCATAGGTCCATAGTAACTTTTATAGCCGGTGATAGTAGCTTTTATAGCTTGTGGTAGTAGCTTTTCTTGCTGGTGACAATATCTTTTGCAATCGTTGGTAACATTGTCAGAGGTCGGCAAGAAACTTTGTCGGACATCGGCCGGAGATCTCACGTGAGGTTGGCTAGAGATGATAGTAGGTGTTGATTTTTTACATTAGTGACATTTTTGTAAATATAAGAGATAATTTTTTTTTTGGACGGCAGTCTGTAATTATGTTGAACTTTAATACCTAATACAAAACCTTATTTAAGCTTAGGTAGACTTACGTGGATAAAAATATTAGGGTGGACCTATGTAGGAAAAAATGTCTCAAAATAAACTTATACGTAATTAGCCCTAAAATTTATATGATTAGTCACATTTACCATATATATTTATTTTATTCACCATAAACAATAAGTAATTAATTGTATTATTGTAAATCCGCCAAGAACTATATCGGAATTTACAATTATTATTTACCATTTAAAACAGTAAATAATTAATAGTAAAACAGATTTCACCATTTTTAAACTATAAATTGTAAATGAGTAATTCATGAATTGTAATTATAATTTACTATGGTAAATATTTCATTACCTTTAGGGTTACCAAATTTACCAGAAAAGGAAAAATCATCCCTTTTTTCTTTCTGCGTGGGGTCGAGCATGGGCGGCGCAGGCTAGTCGGCCCCGGGCTGGGGCGGGGCTAGCGGTTTGGAGGGCGCGGGTATGGGCTCGTCAAGGTGTTGCAGTGGGCTGGGATAGAAGGAGATCCGGGTCGTTGGCGCTGCGTCGCTGGGATTTCTGCCGGATCGGGGCTAGGCGAGGCACAAAGGCTGGAGGCAAATAGTTTGGAATTCGGGACAGCGCAGGTGGGTTCTGGGCCGACAAGTTAGTCGGCCGGTGCGGGTCGGATCTTAACAGCAGCGTCGGAGTAGTGCTGCCGGATTGGGGTCCGTCGCGGGAGCCGTGGGGACGCGTTGGGCTGGGATGGTGGATGACGGCGGATTGTTGCGCGCGAGGGCGTTGGGTTGGAGAGCTGGGCCATGGAGGCGCGCTCAGCAACAGCAGCGAGGTACGAGGTCGCCGGGCACTTCTCAGGGCTGCAGCGCGGCTCGAGGCTCGGTTTGGGGGTTATTTTGCAGAACTGATCCTCCATTCCGCCTTTAAAACAAATCAACAGATTAACAATTGTTCATATAGAATAATGAGAAAATTTGTACATAAGATCACACTAAGAATTGATCATGTGTAAGGCAACGGGTAGGAAATTATGTTGAGAAAATGACAACCCACTGTTATAAACAGTTGCAAAACACAAAAAAACCACCTTCCAACAGATTTAAACAAATAAAAACATAAGCTCAGACCCACAATACATAGTATCACGCCATGTCAGCAACTTTTTAGGCAAAATATCTAAAAAACCAATCTTTTTTTAAATACCTACAAACTACTACTGTCTCAACTAAAAATACCCTAACCAAAAATATCTTCTCTCTCTTTCTCTGATTTCAGATTTGATCTCTCTCTCTCTCTCTCTCTCTCTCTCGAACTTCAAGAAGCTTCTGCTCTACCATTTGAAGAAGCTTGTCAACTCTGATAAGCTCATCAAGTCAAAAGCTCCTACAAGATCCCCTCCGCTAAGTCCCTCGCAGCTCCATCCGCTGCTGCTCCAGTGAAGAAGAAGCCCGCCGTCGCGGCCAAGCCCAAAAGGAATAAGGAATGAGAGGCTGCTACTGTTTGTTTTTTTTCTTTCCATATTTGCTCCATGTCCCATTTCCAAATTAGAGTTGGGTCTGTTTGATTTGATTCAATAATGATCATGATTTTGTTTGGGAAACTTGTATTGATTTTAGGCAAATTGGTGTATTTGTTTCAAAAGATTTGATTATCTTTTTTTGGGTTTTTAAGCACAATGGGAGTTATGCACATAAGGTGTTTGATGAAAGTCCTCAATGAGGTTTTGTTATACAAAACCCTTTTACATGTTGATCATCTAATTGCTACTGATTCAGTAATCATGATGTGGGAATAAATCCATTTTTGCACATTAGAATAACAATTTATAGACAAGATAATCTAATAAAGTTTATATTAATGTGTTAATTAAGCTACTATTTATTGATTTCACTAAATAGATGCTACTGTATTTTTTGAAAGTTGATGCTACAACACTAGCTGAGTCACTAAAAGCTTTCTACTGCTCCACTGGTAATACCTTATTACTGCATTTTTGGAAATAGTTGCTAGTCTTGCTACCAGCTAATTGAGCCACTAAAAACATGCTGCTGCATTTTTTTGAAAATAACTGCTACTACATTAGCTAAGTCACTAAAAGTCTGCTACTATATTTACTAGAAATAGCTTTGCTACTGCATTTACTGGAAATAGTTGCTACTATATCGGCTGAGCCACTGAAAATATGCTACTACATTTATTGGAAATAGTTGCTACTGTATTTATTGGAAGTAACTGCTACTACACTAGCTGAACCACTAAAAACCTGTTATTATTGTACCTATTGAAAATAACTGCTACTTCATTAGCTGAGCCACTGAAAACCTGCTACTGCACTTACTAAAGCTGCTACTACACTAGCTGAACCACTAAAACCTTGCTACTACATTTGTTGGAAGTGTAGCTTTCCAGCAAAACATGCTACTACATTAGCTGAGCCACTAAAAATCTACTACTGCACTTACTGAAGCTGCTACTACACTAGCTAAACCACTAAAACCCTACTACTACATATGTTGGAAGTGTAGATTTCCAGTAAAACATGCTACTACATTAGCTGAGCCACTAAAAACATGCTACTACTTCTACTGAGATATTAACCTTTGCTACTACTTTCTACTAGAAGGTTAACCCATGATACTATTTATACTGGAATTAATTGCTACTACTATTGGGATGTTAACCCCTGCTA
>CM020977.1:18386630-18425517 GCA_010134655.1 Fragaria nilgerrensis
TCATATAATGCTCTATGTGATATTATAAGTAAAAAGTCCACATTCGCTAGATATATGTCCTTAAAGTGACAATATTTGCCCCAGAAGTGGTATGAGTACCCAAAAATCAAATGCATACATATAAGAATGTGTTGGATTTATGAATAATGATCATCTATGACAAATTACAAATGGTAACTACCAAAGACCATTAAGGACTGTATGACGTTGTACTACGTTTCATTATGCATGTCAACAAAGCATATTATTGGCCAAATTGGAAAGAGGCAATTCCAATGAAACTGAATATTTGAAACGTGATGAGATACTTAGACCTTTAACCCTACATGATACAAAATGATACAAAAGGGTATTGATCATAGTGAAAATAAATCAATATGGCATAATGTCTACAAGAGACATGAGGATTATGAATATCTTTCTTTATACATGACAATTTCTGTAAGTATAATGTTACATAATAAATATAGTGTTGTTGATGAGAGACTTACGACATTTGTCATTGTATATTATGAGAATCATAAAAGACACGTTGCTAAAAGTAAATTTCTAAAAATGAAGTGTCATTACAAGCGTATTGCTTGTCAAATCCTTAAAGGATTCAAGTACATGAATGATTCTAATGTAATTCGATACATTATTACTTGAGAGAGCCTAAAGCTAATTCATGGAATCAAATAGTCTAAAGTTAGCTCATATATACTCATTCTATTAGAGCTAATGAGTACTATTATCGGACTACATAATCGAATTCGAATTATGATCATTATCTTGCTACATATTCCAACTTTCGAAGTTATGAATTACTTAGATCGAGCTGTTGAAGAGCTTATATGAGACGTATCAATACACAAAGATATTGATGTGTATGGCTAGATACACCATGAGATATTTTAATGTTTTAATGTCAATTTGCTTATGTTGTCTAGCTATTACTTAGTGTATGAATTTGATCATATGACTAAATGAGGTAAGACATATTAAAAATTGTCTAGCTCTGTTGGTATTGTTTTAACTTTGCAAGTTTGAAATTTCATGGTGAGCCTCTATATGCAAACCACGCACGGTGTCACTTTAGTGATGAACAATTGAACTGTTATTTACCAGCGCATGAAGCTTGCAATACTCAAGGGAGATTCTCATCAAGGAGAGCATCCAGAAGTATGTTACCTAAGACATATGCGTGTTGTACTTTTTTTTATCCTTCGATCAAGGTTATTTTTCTCCCACTGGGTTTTTGTTACTTGAAAGAGTTTTTAACGAGACAACATTAAGCGTATCCAATTTCATCATTTATTGGTGGACATCGAAGGGAGAGTGCTATAAATATTATAATCTATGTGACTGTCTATATAATTACTCAATTACTTATTAATTATGTATTCTGATGTAAACTATACATTTATATACAAAGGCTAATGAGAACACTTTCATTTACTCTAAACACTTTTCTTATTTTTTTACAAATAATAATAAATTCCAAACAAATAATAAATTCTGATACAATGAAAAACAAAAACCGTTTTCCGATTCTGCAGTGCTAGTCCAGCTTTTTCAGTGTGCAGATTTAGATTCTCACCTTCTTGGTTCATTGATTAAAGGCTGTAAGAATTTCATGTCTTCCCTAGAAATTACTCATATCAGCCACATTTTCAGATAATGTAATATGATTGCAGATGCCTTAGCGAAGAATAGTGTGCATCATGATCTAGGTCTGATTTTCTTTGATAACCCTTGTGTTCTTGCTGCTCATTCTTTCTTAATGATCTTGCTGCTGTAACAAGAGTTATGAGACTCTGATGCTCTAGTACTTAATCTCTTTTGTTTTTCTGTTTAGATCATTTTTGGCGTCGTCTGTAACCAATCCAAAAAAAAAAAAACCAAAAACCGTTTTGACCCAAAACCCCATCCAGAACTCCTCTCGGATAAAAAGCAAACACAGCGGTGAGCGTTTTCTATTCCAGTCCAAAATGACGATGACTGCGAACGTTGTAGCACTTACTCGGACAACCCCATTCTTATACCGTTTTGTAGGAGTAGGAAGTTGTTTCGGTAAACCCATTAGGCATTCTATTACGATCCCAGCGCATTCTCCCTCGTATGCTCTGAATTTTTGTGACGGAATCGTATTTCGGCAACTGCGTCTTATTCCGAAGGCGGTTTCCGATGATGGGTTCAACGGAGGTGACGGTAATAATTATGGCAGAGGTGGCGGCGGCAAAGGTGATGATAGTAATGGTGGTGAAAACAATTGGTCTTTCCTCTCATGGTAATTCCCTTACTCTGTTCATGTCTTGAACGTTGTCTTAAATTCAATGGAAACATCATTTGACTAAACAAACGTGTGAATAGCACATGCTAGCTATCTATTTCTAGTGGTATTATGTTCAGCGAAACTGAACATCATTGAGTTGGGGATTAGGTATTTGGATCTTCTTGCAAAGTATCCTGTGTTGATAAAAGCTCTGACATCTGCAATTTTAACCCTCATTGGAGATGTTATCTGCCAGGTATTGTTCCTCCACTTGCGGTTACTGATTTTTGGTCGAATGATATTAAACTGTCATCAAAATTCATAACTATGTCTGTACTACTGCTCCAATTTCATCAGAAATTTCACGAGGCGACTTCTAATATAGTTTGCACACACACACACACACACTGGTTTCAGTCCTTTTGTTATACACACACACACACATTGGTTTCAGTCCTTTTGTTGCACACACACACACACACACAAGGCAACTTCTGCCCTTTTGTTTCAGTCCTTTTTTTATTTTGTTTTTTCTTTCACAGATAAATTGACAAGTAAATTGCATGTATATAGTGTAATCCTATCAATGTTTTCCCTGGGTGATGCGAATTGGGTTATGTAGTTTAAGACATCTGTCGATCTAATTTTGTGACAATATTACAAAAAAAAAAAAAAGCAAAGGCAATATCCTCTCCCTAGCCTCATTGATATCATATTTGAAAGGTGTGTGAACAATTGTATCAAACCACTGTTTTGAAGATAGTGTTTTCACTTGCTAAGTAAGAGTTAAGTGGTTTACCAAAGAAACAAGAAAGCTAAGAGTGCCATTCGGTTCTCTTAATCTAAAGTTAACAGAGTGATAATTTCTTCGATACTAATGTACTACATTTTATTTCTAAAGACTAATAATGATTTCCTGTCTTATTTGTGTTGTGCAGTTATTGTGCAGTTATGTTTTTGTAGACTAATATTCACTTGACTTTTAATCCCCCAACCCCAAAACCCAAAAAAAAAAAAAAAACACAGAAACTCGGTTAAGCCTGTTTCTTTATATTTTCTTATCTATTTATTTATTCACTTATTCTTTGTTCTTTTCACAGCTTGTTATTGATCAAGTTCCATGTCTTGACCTGAAAAGAACATTCTTATTTACCTTACTGGGTCTGGTGTTAGTAGGTCCGACGCTGCATTTCTGGTAATATTTCATATATGTCTTTAATTTTTAAATTTAGGATTAAATTATTGATCCTTATATTCATATCATTGTATGTATAGACTATAACACTTTATACAGAAAGTAACTGCCAACTGATAAGTCTTTTGTTTTTAATTTTATTATGTTTATATAAATAATATGGTAGTTATCTAGACATATCGTGCTACAAAACTTTCATGTTTATCGACTCCTTCATGAGAAATGGTATTGTTTAATATTAGCAATGCTGTTATGTGAAAGTTTCGGCTCCTTCATGATCATTAATCTAATTACGTGGATGTTTCGTTTTTTCTAACGTATAATTATATTTATGTCAGTTAGTTTGATAAGCTCTTAGTACGCTACCTTATGTTATTTAGGTATTTGTATCTAAGCAAACTGGTAACGTTCCCTGGAGCATCAGGTGCATTCATGAGCCTTCTACTTGATCAGGTGACCTGAACTTCTCAATGTGTTTCGTAATTGTGATTGACATATTATTATTCTGAAGGTATCCACTGTTGCTGCTCCCTGCACTGTTGTGTTACGTGCAAAGAGAGTCTTTGTCATTTTTTTGTGTACTGTAAGTTGTCTCTATTCTTTGGAATAATTATTTAGGGAAGCTGGAGGTAATTGAGAGATCCCAGAAGAAAGTTGTGCTCTTTTCAGTCATCATTTTTTGGTTTCGGCGTTTTGGGAAAGGGGAAAAGGCCAAAGTCTCCAAAATTTTAATATTTTCAGTGTCATTTGGGTGCTGTGGACAGAAAGAAATAGAAGGATCTTTGATGATTACTTAGGTGTAGGGATAGAGGAGCTTTGGGAGTAGGGGAGAGATTAAGATACCGGGCAGTACTTTTGGTCTCAGTTTAGAAGGATTTCAAAGACTTCAGTCTTTCTTTCATTCTGTTAGGTTGGAAGTCTGCTGTAATCTAGAAGAAAAGTTATGCAGTAAATTTAATGCATCGATACCAGGATCAACAAACTCTAAAGTTTCGAACTTAGAAGACACACAGATAAGTATGAATTAGGAATCACACCCCAGGTATCTCACCCAAAGTAGGCTTCACACCAATCCCATGTCAGGAAGAACTTGGAAATACTGGGATAGTTTCATCCATCAAGACATGACTGCTCATTGCGTAATTACACTTAATATTTTATATTTTATATTTTTTATATTTGAGCAGATACCTCACATTAACTAGTATTCATAGCAAGACTCCGACTTCTTCCCAACCTAGAGCATAAGTGACTAAATAAGGTACCTCCTAAATTGAAACATAATTTTGGAAAGACACCAGACTTGAGAGACTTCTAAAATCAAATAATTTATCACTCTCTCAAGCCATATGGAAAGGGAAGGATTAGGAGCTCTCCTTTTTTTTCATTTCTTTGGCTCATAAACCTCAAAAGGTTTGACTATGATGTCTTCATCCGCAAGTCTTTGTATAGAATGGTGTGTTTTCCTGTAATTTTGGAACTGTGTGTTGTTTTCTGAAGCATTGATTTGCACTTAGGCTCCTAGTTTGTGGACTTCTAGTGCACGTTCTCTTTGATGTATCTTTTTAATATAAAAAAACTTGTTATCATTAATCTAATAAACTGGACTTATTGTTGCAGTTTCTTTTTTCCCCTATGTTTATTGGAGTTTTCTTATCGGCATTGATGACACTGGAGGGAAGACCTTCGCAAGTCATACCCAAACTTCAACAGGTGGAGTTAGAGGAGTTAATATTGTATATCATTCACACACAAAATTTCTTTATTAATCTGAAACCTCTCTCTCTCTCTCTCTTTAATTTTGTTTTTTTTTTTGTAGGAGTGGTTTTCTTCTGTGCTTGCTAATTGGCAACTGTGGGTACCTTTCCAATTTCTTAACTTTCGGTTTGTACCGCAGCAATTCCAGGTTAGGATTATATAATGAAATTATGCATTTATTAGTGCTTACAGACAGAATATGATTTGGATGTTGTGAAGTTGCATGTGAAGATTTTGTCACTGCCCCCAGCTGTATGGGGCCAGGTCTAAGAGTCTCATTGCAGTGAGGTGTTGGAGATTCTCAAAACAAATAAACTATATATTCATGGAGAGTTTTGAATATGTCAAGAGGTGTAGAAGCTTCATTAATATTCTTCACACAAGTCATTAAATGTCCGGTCAATTGGTATCACTGAACTCAAAAATCATTTAAAGCATCTTTTTTCTGTCATTTGGTATCAATGAATTCTAGGAGAAGAATTAGGTTTAGAGAGGAGCCAGAACTGATGAATTACGGTAAGAAAGGAGAGAGGTTCTAGTCTGGGATAACTTCATTTATCAGTCAAGTCATGTCTGTCCCCAAAGACTGCAATGTTTCATTTATTTCGGACTAAGAAGAATATAGTACACAAGTCATTTGACATTCTAGAACTGTATATGTGGATGTTATTACATGTACATAGTGATAGTTATATTTTTATTGGTGATGCTCTGATGAGTTTAAGTTGAAGACTCCATAAGAAATTTTAAATCATCCAAATAAATAATATTTCAACTAAAACTTGGACCAGTCATCCGATTGTTGATTTTAAAATCTCCGTGAAGTCCTCACTCCTCACGAGACTATTCATAGCTTTTAGTGGTTAGATCTATATATTCGTTTGTTGGTCAGTTTGTTGCTTATATTATTCAACTGAAGGGCATTAAATGACGACATAAATGGGGTGTTTCACTTTCACTGGAAGACTACAGACACTGAACCAATAACCCTGCCTTCTTTTCTTAGGAAAAAAGTAGACTTTTTCGCTGCAAGCAATAACCCTTTTCTCTCCATCATATCCCTTTCTTCTTTTGTTCTGTCTGTAGCTCATTTCATATGTTTTGGGCTTTCAAATCCAGCCATGGATGCTTACCCTCTCAGTGGCGGAAGAATAGTTTCACATAGGGTGGACAGTGCAAAGATATTATGGTGCAAGACTTGAATCATCCATTGGGGTGTTCAATGAATCTGAACAGCATATATAAGAATTCAGATTTTACCCTCTGTAGGGAGTTCTTATCGATATACCTAATTCATGTGTTCTCATACTGTAGGTCTGCAACCATTTTTATAATCCTGTTGTTCAGATATATAATAAGGCTTAATGTTTTAGAACATGTGAATTTAGATTTCGATAACAAAAATGAAATATGTGAAAACTTGATTTAGGTTTCAAGAGCTGTCATAATTGTGTGTTCTGAGCTAGAACACTGACATATTGATAGTTTTGGAAAAAGACTATTTGACTGCGTCTTCGTATAAATGATCACTGTTGAAATTTGCTGTTTGATTATTGTGATATTTTCCTTCAAAATTATCAAAGACCTTTGCATTGTGTATTTGTGAGTGTTATTTTTTTCCTTTTTTTTTTTGTCAACTATAAAAAGAAGGTTCAGTGATCTTGAACTTCAATTCCGTTTGTATTCTGAAGACCTCTCTTAATTCAGTTGTAGAAATCCCATTTTCATCTCATACCTTTTTGTCTATTGGATATTTGGACTTTGAACATATTAGGGCTAACTTTTCGTACTTAATCCATGATATGAATTTCGATCATAGAGCTTATATTTTCTCGGTTGATTTCGGATATTAAGAGATGGGGTTTCAACTGCTTGTGGTGATTATGTTTATATTAAAATGTAGGAATCATGTGAAATTGGAAATCTGATGGTACTGAAGTACCATTTTCAAACATGGATCATAAACTTGCAGTTCTTGGAGCTGTGTGAAGTAAGGGAAGTACTTGGAACATTAAGAATTGTACCCAAGGGATCAGTGGTGGACGAACCCTAGGTTATAGACGCTATAAAAACTAAAAGCATACAAGAGTGAGAGGGATACTTGGGACCAACCCTAGGATAAGCACGCACTATAGTGACGTAGGTCTATGTGAGGCTCTCACTCACTCCTCCTAAGCTGGTCTTACTGGACACATATGAGTGATGTTTATTTTTATTTAATTTTGTATTTCTAAAAATTAAATTGTAAATAAGTTTGTAAAGTGCAACAAACTAGTACACTGCAAGTGTAAGATGGCTAAAGTGAAGGATAAGATGCTAATGAGAAAGATGAGTGCTAGGGTTTTGTTTTTCACCATTGCCCAATCCAATGCTAATGACAAAATTGAGGACAGTGCATTTTAATATTGAAATGTAAGGTGCATACCCTTAAGGGCCGCATATTATCTAGTGTGTTGATTTGAAATTTTAAGTGTGTGAACCAAAAGCCCATCTAAGTGATGATTTGTATATTCTTGTAATGATACTTTCAGTCT
Organism: Fragaria nilgerrensis; assembly: GCA_010134655.1. NCBI lineage: Eukaryota > Viridiplantae > Streptophyta > Magnoliopsida > Rosales > Rosaceae > Fragaria > Fragaria nilgerrensis. Next base: position 18,394,372 of record CM020977.1, read on the forward strand.
TAAACCAAAAAAAAATGTTAATCATTGATGGTGTCATTGTCTGAGAGTATCAGGTTGTTTCTGCACAAGGATTTGGGATAGATGTTAGACATTCAATACACATGTTCTATTATGTTTTCTTTATCTAAGGTCACTTTTTTTGTTATTATTTCATTTTCTAGTACATTTATACAAGTCATAACTCTCTATTTTAGTTTATACCCAATATTAATTTCAGGTTCTTGCTGCTAATGTTATTGCTTTGGTATGGAATGTTATCCTCTCGTTTAAAGCTCACAAAGAGATTCTTCAAAAATAGGTAATTCAGAGACTATTGTATGATTATTGGTTTTTATGGATTTTCAGTGGTGAAGAAATACTCTTCTAATTCTGACAAGACTCGTATTTCTGCTTTTTTTGCTACGTCAGTTGGACACTAAATGCCATGTATACTTTTTGCTGTCCGCAGAGATTTACCTTAAAATGAAACAAGTTTTTTAAGATTATGTAGTGGTGCATTTCTTCTCTGTATCATATATTTTTGTTTTTTGTTTTTGAATTGATCCACACCCTATTGAAGTTTCTTCGTAAACATTGGCAAGTTCAGTACTCCAACAAAAATGTTAAGCTGAGATGGGAGGACCACCTCATGCAGTATTGTAGCAGAATTTGAATGCGAGAAATAGGTATATCTTTGAAGAGAATGAGGTTTCCCATTTGTGAACCTAAAACATGTCTTTGTTTTCGGTTTCTGAATGCTGCTACTATAATCTTCGTGAAGCAAATTATGTTGCTAATACTCTTGCCAATCTGGGTCACAAACTCGACAGGCCTAGCTGTTGGCAGTCTTGAGTTTCCTCCTATTAGTTTTGCAATTAACTTTGATCTCTTAGGAGCTGGTTGCTCTAGGGGATCCTCGGTTGTAAAAATGCTGCTACTATAAACTGTGGGGATGTATGCTCATTGCTCACATTGCTATAGTCGTAAAAGCAGGAAAAAGAAAAAAGAAAAAAAAAACAGATGTTCAGTATTATGCCACTACTACATTTGCCATCTTGCAATTTCTACTTATGTCAAGTAACATATACATCATGGAAGAAAAAGAGTGAAGGGAGGCTGAAGTGAATTTAATTGGGGGATCGATTTAAAAATCGGTTTGATTCGCTTGCAACTTTCAAACTAATGAACATGATAATAAACGAAGGCTTGATCAACAAGTTTTTGTAGCAAAAAATGCATACTTTGTGTCTTTCTTGTCTCTTTGTTTCATGCAGTAGTGTTCACTTACTAACCAAGAGATTTATGATGAATTACCCTTAGATGTAAATTCAATGGTTGAGAGAATTAACTAATCAGGTGTTTCATGTTTATCTGTCAATGCGACACTGTCTATATGAAGATGTAGATTTTAGATGCGAGTACAACAACATGGCTTGGAAGAGAATTGGGGGCGGGCGGGCGGGGTAGTAACGAGATGCCACGTGTCAAGCAGAGACTAAAGGTGGTAGATTTCATTGGATGAGATTATATCGGGTGGGAACCAATTATAAAGGCGAGTGATATCTTATCCTGCAGTCCAGTCCAGTCCAGTCGAGTTGATTTAAAGCGCCGGAACAGCCCTCTGTTTTGGCTCTTGCATCATCAAGAGTGAGTGAGTGAGTGAGTGAGAGGGTGTTCGGTAGCAATGGCGCTTGTGAAACCCATGACCAATTTCGGCAATGTTACAACTCCCAAGTTTGGGAATACCAGAAGCAGCAGCAGCGGCAAGTGGAGCACCATGATCAGAATGTCGTCGTCCTCCTCCACCAAAAATGGCAAGGGCGCTCCTAAGAAAGCCATCAAGGAGACGCTGTTGGCGCCACGGTTCTACACCACCGACTTTGACGAGATGGAGACCCTTTTCAACACCGAAATCAACAACAATTTGAACCAGGCCGAGTTTGAGGCTCTGCTTCAGGAGTTCAAGACCGACTACAACCAGACCCATTTTGTGAGGAACAAGGAGTTCAAGGAAGCTGCTGATAACCTCCAGGGACCCCTCAGACAGATCTTTGTCGAGTTCTTGGAGAGGTCTTGCACCGCTGAGTTCTCTGGCTTCCTTCTTTACAAAGAGCTTGGAAGAAGGCTCAAGGTTGCTTGCTTGCTTGCTTGGTTTTACTCATTCAAATTTTTCCATAAAACATCTTTAATGTTTATATCTTTAATGCTTTGCAGAAAACCAATCCAGTTGTCGCTGAGATTTTCTCTCTCATGTCCAGGGATGAAGCCAGGCATGCTGGGTATGTCTAATTATCAACTCACATCTGATATTCTACTGCTCAAAGCTATGTTGTTTTCATTGACACGCTCTCTCTTTCTCTCTTATTGCAGTTTCTTGAACAAAGGCCTATCTGATTTCAATTTGGCATTGGACTTGGGGTTTCTCACCAAGGCCCGAAAATACACCTTTTTCAAACCAAAATTCATCTTCTATGCTACTTATTTGTCTGAGAAAATTGGATACTGGAGGTACATTACCATATACAGGCATCTCAAGGCAAATCCCGAGTACCAGTGCTATCCCATTTTCAAGTATTTTGAGAATTGGTGCCAGGACGAGAACAGACACGGTGACTTCTTTTCCGCACTCATGAAGGCACAACCCCAGTTCCTAAATGACTGGAAGGCAAAGTTGTGGTGTCGATTCTTCTGCTTATCGGTATTTCCTTGGTCATTATCTCCTTACTTCTTCTAATGTGACAGCATTTTCTTTTGCTGTTGATTATTTTGAAATACAGATCACACATCTTTGGTTTTTTTTTTTTTTTAGATGATCACACATCTTTGGTTGATCCTTAATTCCTTATTAGAAATATTAATATGTTGCAAAACAGAATTCTTTATTGGAAATTACATGCATGGTTTCTCCCTTTGCCAACCCATATAACTAGAATTGTTCGTCTTCAAATTACAAAGGGTTACAAAGCTGTCATTTATTTCCCTATTCCTTGACTCCTCAACTCTTTGTTCCAGGTATATGTGACAATGTACCTAAATGATTGCCAACGGACAGCTTTCTATGAAGGCATTGGGCTCAATACAAAAGAATTTGATATGCATGTCATCATTGAGGTGAGCCTGCAATTGTGTACCCTTTTGTTCCTCACTGTCATGCATCAGACATCAATAGAATAAATTTGTAGTTGTAGTATCCATGGACTAGATACCGCTTACTATATCTGTTTCTATTATCTATATTTCTATTCATTCTTGAGAATGGTCAATTGGCTTAATCCTGCCTCTTGGATGCTAATGCAATGAAAGCAGATTGAGTTGTTGTGCTTGTTGAGAGATAAAATGAGACATCATTTGTTGGAAGAATGTTAGCGTTTGGTCTTATTTACGGAAGAGACCATAAGGCTGCCCTTTATCATATTGATTGACCAAGTCTGTTGTCTATATCTGTAGACGAATCGCACAACAGCCAGAATTTTCCCAGCCGTGCTTGATGTTGAGAACCCAGAATTTAAAAGGAAACTTGACCGCATGGTGGAGATTAACCAGAAGCTCATTGCTGTTGGGGAGAGTGACGACATTCCCCTGGTGAAAAATCTGAAGAGGATACCAATTGTTGCTGCATTGGCCTCTGAACTTCTGGCTGCATACTTGATGCCACCCATCGAGTCCGGATCGGTCGATTTTGCAGAGTTTGAACCCCAGGTGGTGTACTAATTTCGTACAACTTCATTGTCATCCCGTATTATGTTCAGCCAAGTGTTTCTGTTAGAGCATAGTTACTATGCCTTGCAAAACCCGATGTAACAATCTATGATACAATGCGTTGTTTCAGTACACTGCTTCATAAGTTCAACTATATATCTGTTAAATCTTTTGAAAAAAAAAAAAAAAACAAGGGAATTCAAGGACTTTTGAATAGCAATCCAGGTTATGCTCTACAGTTCGCACATCGACAGACTAATATGGTAGCACATAGACTTGCTAGTCATAGTTTTGAGTTAAATGTCGATCTTGAGTGGCTTTACTCGGCTTCAAAACTCATACTGGATGCTCTTATGTACGATTGTAATCGTATTAAAAAAAAAACTATATATTTGTTAAAACTAAAAACTTTGGAAAAAAAACTATATATTTGTTAAAACTAAAAACTAGTTCAGATGACATTTTATTATTATTATTATTAGAAATTTCATAAAAGTCTCATTCTCAACATTTTCTCCTTCATAAGTCCATCTTAATCTTTGTACCCACATAAATCCACTTTGCTTGCTCCAATTATTTTATCATGACCATTTTATCCTTGCTTTGAAAGATAAGAGACTTATGGTTCCCAAACGTCTCTCTCTCTCTCTCTCTCTCTCTCTCTCTCTCTCTCTCTCTCTCTCTCTCTCTCTCTCTCTCTCTCTCTCTCTCCCCTTCGATTCTAACGCTGCTGCCGCTTCGAGACGAATTCCGGCAGGACCTCGATTGCTTCTCTGAAGATGACTACGATGTCGCCGCCTAGCCTTGACAATGACTTCCAGATCGACCTTCGACGATGCCTGCACGACGATCTCGGCCTTAACTGCATCTCCCTCAAGGTCGTCACCAAACTGGCTCTTAAATGCGATCGCAGATCTGCCTGCGTCGGAGGTCTCTCCCTCAGATGATCCATCGTCGGCAATCGTCCGGCTTGACCTCCACTGCATCTCAGTTTCAGTCGACGGCGCCTCGACGACGACAACTTCGAGCTCGAATGCATCTTTGTTTCTGTCGACGACGACGACGACGACGCCTTTCAGATCGCCAGAGCCTGTCTCTCTCCTCGCATCGATCCGTAGTAGTTTTTGTTTGTTGCAATAGTAGTTTTTGTTGTTGGTTGTAGTAGCTTTTGTAGCTAGGGATAATAATTTTTGTTGTTAGTAGTAGTTTTTGTTGTTGGCGGTAGTAGCTTTTGTAGTTTTTCTTGCTGGCGGCAGTAGCTTTTGTAGTCGGTGGTAGTAGCTTTTCTAGCTAGGGATAGTAGCTTTTGTAGCTGGCGGTAGTAGCTTTTCTTGTTGGTGGTAGTAGTTTTTGTTGTTGGCGGTAGTAGCTTTTGTAGTTTTTCTTGCTGGCGGCAGTAGCTTTTGTAGTCGGTGGTAGTAGCTTTTCTAGCTAGGGATAGTAGCTTTTGTAGCTGGCGGTAGTAGCTTTTCTTGTTGGTGGTAGTAGCTTTTCTTGCTGGCGGTAGTAGTTTTTCTTCTTGGCGGTAGTAGCTTTTGTAGTTTGTGATAGTAGCTTTTCTAGTCGATGGTAGTAGCTTTTCTAGTCGGTGGTAGTAGTTTTTATTGCTGGCGGTAGTAGCTTTTCTTGCTGATGGTAGTAGCTTTTCTAGTCGGTGGTAGTAGCTTTTGTAGCTAGAGATAATAGCTTTTCTTGCTGGCGGTAGTAGCTTTTGTAGTCGGTGGCAGTAGCTTTTGTAGTCGGTGGTAGTATCTTTTGTAACTAGGGATGATAGCTTTTGTAGCTAGGGATAATAGCTTTTCTTGCTGGCGGTAGTAGCTTTTGTAGTCGGTGGCAGTAGCTTTTGTAGTCGGTGGTAGTATCTTTTGTAACTAGGGATGATAGCTTTTGTAGCTAGGGATAATAGTTTTTGTTGGTGGCGGTAGTAGCTTTCGTAACCGTCGAAAACCTCATCGGAATTCGGCTAGAGACATTGCCGGAGGTCGGCCGGAGCCTGTTGGAGACCTTACCGGAGGTCTGCTAGAGACTTTTTCGGGGAGAAGAGTGGTTGTTAACTTTTTACATTAGTGGCATTTTTTGTAAATATAAAAGAGAAAATCTAATTTTCTTTGTTAGATGACAGTCTGTAATTATGTTGAACTTCAATACCTTAACCAAAACCTTATTTAGGCTTGGGTAGACTCATGTGGGTAAAAATGTTGAGGTGGACTTATGTGGGAAAAAATGTCTCAAAGTGGACTTATATGTAATTGGCCCTATTATTATTAGTAGTATACTAACGTTGTGTTTGAATGAAGTAATTTCAAGGGTAAAATATTGTATAGTTCTTGTGGTTGAAGTCCAAATCTGTTTAGTCCTTATAGTTTTATTTTAATTTGAATAGTCTTTAAAGTCATGATTTTTCATCTAAATAGTCCTTATGGTCTTTAACTGAGAAAATTGTCGGAAAGACTATTTGGATGCAAAATCATGACTTTAAGGACTATTCAGATTAAAATAAAACCATAAGGACTATTTGGATAAAAAAAAATTGTGACTTTAAGGACTATTCAGAAAAATCATGACTTTAAAGACTTAGATTAAATTAAAACCATAAAGACTATTTGGATTATTCAGATTAAAATAAAATCATAAGGACTAAACAGATGTCGACTTCAAACCAGGAGGACTAAAAAAATTTCAATTATAATTTCAATTTTCATAGAAATTTCAAAATCATAGGAATTACAATTTCATGAATTTAAATTCCATTAATTGAGAATTAAATTGTTTGGATTTCATGATGTAAAGTTTTAAAATGACAAGAATTTATATTTAGACTAACTTCAGCCGAGGAAATTGACAAATGACACCTATTTTGTGAGGAATTCAAATAGAGAATTTAAGCTCCCAAATTCTACGATTATTATCTCGTGGAAATTGCTAATTTCCAAACGAAGGAAACAGTCATAAGAAATTGAGAATTCCTTATTTTTGATTAACTTCCCGAGAATTCACCAGCATCCAAACACATCGGAAGAAACAGAGAAGAGCGCTCGGATACATATATTCCTCGGTGGTGGAAGTGATGTGATTGCCAAAGGAAAATAGGAAGTATTACAAAGTAATGGTGGATTATATCATCCACCTGGACAGGGAAAACTAGGCCTGGGCATGGGCGGGTATCGACTGATCCCAATCCCGTTATTTTTTTCCGGGACGGGACGAGATGGGATCACTGTTTTTCATACTTGATCCCAAAAGTCTCGTACCGGATCCGAAGGTCCCGAAGGTCCCGAAGCCCGATTGGATCCGGGACGGGACTGGGACCAATTCGGGATCCCGAAAAATCTTACCAACCATAGTCCATCTTGCTTCTATACCTACATGATCCAGGAGAAAATCTGTTGTCCCCATTTCCCTATCGCCTTATCTATCTCCCTTTTAAATTTTGACATGTCGTGTTTGTATCCTAATCAGCTTTAACATCCTCTAACCTTGTTAACCTCTGTTAACCTATTCAAACTCTAACCTAACTCTAACCTAACTCAACTCTAACTCATCTCTAATTTTTAATTTTATTATTATATTTACAAAACTACCAAATTGAAGAACGACTCTTCTTCTTCTCTTATGTCTTTTTCTTCTCTTCCGTCTTCTTCTTCTTTGACTGTCTATTGTTCTTCTTCGTTGTTGAATGAACTATGAAACTCCTCTGATTACCGAACTTGAAGGTGATCGAGACACTTGTCAGTCATGAAACGTGAATTTCATACACCATCAAACTCAAACAACTTAGCAATATCAACACAGGTGATTACTAGATTTCCTTCTTTGCTCACTATATATATATGTATACAGCTTCTGTTTGGAACCGTTTGAATTCATTGCAATGTTCTTTCAATTTTGGTTTTGAGGAACCGAAGGAATGTAGTCCCAAGCCAATCATATCTATATATATTTACACACACAAGTGACAATTAACATAGATTATACCATGTTGGTACTTCTAATGTACTGATCTTATATTTGTTTGAAGGATGCCGAAGCTACAAGTACTTATGATTATGAAATATCTAGCAAAATGGACTTTGGAAGTGGTATAGACTTGAATGGTTTCGTAGATGTTGAAAATAATGAAGTTGGAGGTAGTGAAGAAGAGTCAGAAGTAGTCAGAAAGCCAAGTGAAAATGCTGAATTAATTCATTCCAGAATGCGTCAAGAATTGATCCATGTAGTTGGTATGGAGTTTGAAACAGAAAAAGATGCACTTGCTTTCTACAATCGATATGCATATAGATTTGGTTTCGGTACTAGATTAAGTAAAGCACATACATCCTCTAGTGGCTTATTGAAGGACATACTTTTTGTTTGCTCGGCTAAAGGTAAACGTAGAAAAGACAAGTGAAGCGTGTATGTCAAATTTCATCGTGCTAAGACAAGATTTGGTTGTGGAGCAAGGATGAAAATTAGGTATGATTTGTCGTCTGGAAAGTATAGTGTTGTGGAATTTGTTGCTGATCATACTCATGTGACTTCAACTCCTAGTAAGACCCGTCGTTTTCGGTCTCACAGAAACATCTCTCTTGCTTAAAATGTTCAAGCTGAAGATGCAAGACTTGATCCAAAAGAAACTCTTGAGCTATTGAGTCGGCAAGTTGTGGTACTTTGCAGAACTTAGGAGGCTCCAATGTTGGAATATATTACTAGCAAGGTTCTAGACCGAATTATCAGCAAAATCTTACAACAAATTGGAACATGGTTCCATCTATAAGTTTGACTCGTACAGATATTCCTTATATATAGAAATAACTTGTGTTAAATTTATAGAGTCCATAAAATTTCACGAAAGTATATTGTGTGAATGCAGGCACAATTTCTACTGAAGACGGACTAGACTTGGTTTACAGAAATTCACAAACCCCAAGATGAATTGTGAAATCAAAGTGGAATGATCCATGAGATGATGAATGCTGAATTTTTTTTTTTGGACAGTAAAAAGAAGCTATGCAGAGACATGATATGAACCTTTCAATTATAATGTTTTTCTTTTTGTTTTGATACATCTTTAGTGATGCTAAATTCAAATGGCTGTATAGCTTTGTGCTATTGTTTTTTTTGCTCAATCTCATAAATGGATCAATTTTAATTCTCGTGGATTCTTATGTCTCAGCACTGTGCTAGCTGCATCAATATACGCGTAAATAAATTACTCAGATTTACATTTCATAGATACATCAAAATATGCAAGGATTTAAGACAAATTAGGACAAAACCATAGAATCCAAAACTATTTTATGCGCTGAATCACAAATCCAAAGCCATTATAGCTAGGCTCTTCATTTAATTTGCTTATTTCTATTTTGCCTCGCCTTTCTTATGACTCTCATCTGTTTGGAAGGCTCTGGCATTGCCGAAACAAATTTGAATCCATTTTTTGTGCAAGAATCTGCAAAAACCCCTATGGAACCAAATAGAAATCCAATACTAGGTAAGTCTTCCTAATCATCATTGCTCTCCTGATCATCATCTTTGGTAGTCGTTATTCAATTTGATAGTTTTGTAAATATAATAATAAAATCAAAAATTAGAGATGAGTTAGAGTTTAGTTAGGATTAGAGTTAGGGTTAGAGTTTAAATAGATTAATAGAGGTTAACAAGTTAGAGGATGTTAAATCTAATAATAGAATCCCCTTGTGTCGAAATTTAAAAAGGAGCCAGATAAAGAGATGGGGAAACGGGATTTTCTCCCAGATCCTCTCTCCCCTTCCAATCTGGTCCCCTTTTATCTCCTAATCGTCGCAGTTAAAGACAGAGACTTATCTCACCTGTCCAAACAAACAACAAAGCAACAATAATATGATCGATCTTTCAATTCATCCACCAGAACCATCATCACCACTTCCAGCAGCTCCAGATCCTTCACTCACCACCCTAACAAAACGATGTCGAGGCATGCTTCAACTTTGTCATGGATGAAGACCACATCTCCTCTTCTTCAAGGGTAAATAAAGGTATGTGAATGACTGAATGAAGGGTACCCATGGCCACAGTAGTCTCTGTGATCTCAACAATCTAGAAAGAGAACTGATAGATTATGAAGGATTGGCCGATTGGGGATCTAATTTGGTGATGGGTGAGAAGTGAGAAGGATTGGTGAATATTGAGAATCATAATTTTGGAGAGGGGAGGACAGACCTATTAAGAATCAGAATTATGAGAGAGGGGATGATAGAAGTCTACAGAAGACTAGAAGTTTTATTGATGAGAATAGAAGATTAGAAGTTGAGGGAGTGAGAGAGGATGGACCAGCGAGTGAGGGATGAGAAAAAGTCAACAAAAGTAGGTAGTAGCTTCACGTGGGAGCTTCTCAGCTTCAGAATGATACATATATATATAACATTTATAACAAATATATATATTAACGGGACGGGCCGAGCCCTTACGGGGTCCAAAATATTAATTCCGAACCTATCCCTTTTTTTTCTAACGGTCCGGGTCGGAACGGGATTACACTTTTTTAACTTTAGTCCCGTCTCGTTCTGTTTAACTTCAGAATGGGATCAGGACGGAATCTTGGGACCTGTTTTATATGCGCAGCCCTAGAGAAAACTTTACAAACGGTTTAGAATTTTGAGTCATCAGCATCAGCGAAACCACAAATTTCATCATTTGGGTTAGCTGGGGGCTTTTAGTTATAATTGTTTTTTTATCTATTGAAAAAAAAAAAGGATTAATTTCAGTTTACCCTCATCAACTTAGGTCGATTATCATGTTAGTCCTTCTTCTTTTAATTTCATCAAAAACACCTCTCAACTCCCAATTTTCATCAGCCGTGCATGTCCAAACCTCTAATCTCCATCTAATTCCTCTGTCAACTGATGACTTGATATCAAGAAGAAAGAAAAAAAGGAAAAGTAGACAAATTGCATTCAATCCCATCAAAATCACCAAAGTTAGGGGGTTGTGATTGACAAGATCCACCCCGAATTTCACCCTGAAACCCGAGGTAAATCATGCGGGGTCCACCTTCAAGGAAAATTTACCGAAAATTCAGCATAACCTTCTTTGAAAATGGACAACCCTTACCTGAAAAATCAAACTTAACACTTCTATAATCAAACATCCATCCTCAACACTTGGAGCCTTCCTGCTCCCCCAAATTCATCACATCTCCCAAAATATAAATTACTCAACTAAAATAATCCCACAACCAACAATAAACAATAGTAATTCACTAACTAGTTATCAGAGCATATCTAATAATGAAAGAATAACAATGGATAAAGAATAAGCGGAAGCAGCCTCTGACTATACCTCGACTCCATATATGCTCGACCTCACTTAGCCTTAGCCTGCAAACTGGGCATTTAAAACCAATAGGCCCAGGGGAAAGTAATTTAAAAACGTTAGAGTGAGTGGACGAAAATAATCAAGTAACTGATCGTAACATAACTAACCAAACTTAATTACTTTACCATTTTCCAATAATCAAGAAATCCGTTGCATGCAAGTGTTGATAAAACTTTCATAAAGGAAAATCCCAAGGGAACGGACTAGCCCCGCTAGTCAAATTAACAACAAAAATAAAAACAACCTTTGTAAAAGAAAGTACCAAAATAACGGACTAGACCCACTAGTCAAAAACAACATTAAAGGTACATAAAGACTTTTGTAAAATGAAATATCGAAAAGATGGACTATTGTTGATACCCAAAAAAAAAGTAATAAATAAAAAGGAAAAGGAATAATAATAAGAAATAAAAAAAAAGAATGAAGGAGTTTTGTCAACGTGATATTCTTCTGTGGACATCCTAGATACACACAAAGCTATTTGAGTTTAATTACAACTCATACAAGTGTGATATCCATATAAGTTTGGAAGCCATCACGTCACCACAAATTCAGAAGCCTAGTGGAACTCATCATTGTCAACACAGCACAATATATAAGAACAATACCTCCGCTAGAAAGAAAGAAGGAGGAGAAGCAGAGGACGAGAGAGGAGAACACCACAGAAGAGAAACAACACCAACAGGAGGAGGCAGCAAGAAGAATCACAAAGGAGCAGTTCTTTCTTTACAAGGTTTGGATGGCGTGCTCTCTTTCTCTTTGCACAGCTCTCTTCATGTTCTGCTGATGGAGGCATCACTGCTTTCATGTTCCCTACGGATGGCCTCTGGTGCTCTTGCTTACTATTGTTCCTGGTCACTCAAATCCCTTGCGGATCGATCTGGTTACTATAGTTACTGTGTTCTGTTGGTTACTTGGTTACTACTGTGTTCTCTTGGTTACTTGGTTACTCAAATCCCTTGTGGATCATTCCCGGTTACTCGTTACTTGGTTACACAAATCCCTTGTGGATCGTTCCTAGTTAATTGTTACCCTAAACACTGGTTACTGGATACTATGATTACTGGTTACTAATGGCTACTATGGCAATGGTTCTATGTTACAATGGTTCTATGACACTATGGTTACTATGATTCTAGTTCTATGGCTACTGTAGCACTATGGTTACAATATGGTTCTGGTTCTCTGGGTACTTTGACACTGGTTACTATAACAGATCGGTTGCTCTTGCTTCTGCCCTTTGATCCTACAAAACCAATACCCAAAATTTTGAACTACAATGGTTTGATCCCTACAAAAGGGTATGTAGGCAATCTAGCGACCCACTAGGTGCAACCACAAATCTCAAATCAAATTCTTGACTCCACCAGTCACAAATCTCAAATCAAATTCTCGACAACGCCAGTCAAATTCAAAAAATCCGAATCTCTGGCTTCACCAGTCAAATTCACTCAAACACCACAAATATCAAATACCCAAACCAAATTCAAGGGCTTTAAACCCTCACAAATATCCCAAACACAAATTCAAAATAAATGGGTCACCTACCCATTTAAATCCTAAATTCCGGAACTACATGTGGTTTGATCCCGCAAGGGTATGTAGGCAATCTGGAATCAAATAATCTGGATACAACCGCATCTCAAACACTACTCCTATTCCTATATCAAAGCCCTCTAATGAGTCATTCACTCATTGAAACTCTAGAACTACGAGTGGCTTGATCCCCTCCTGGGTACGTAGGCAACCCATTCCAAAATTCGGGTGCAGCCGCAAAAACAAACAAACCTACAATGGTTTCTTGATAAATGGAATCAAAGGGTGTTCCCTTGTAACAAGGGATTGTAATTAAGAGACACATTCTGTATTGAATGGGTCGAACCAAACATAATTAAATTAAACTCTATTCTGTTAATGAATACGAGTGAAATTATGTTGGGTGACATTTACGCTTCGTGCACATTTTTACCCAACAACTAGCCCCGCTAGTCAAGATAATAAATATTAAATAAGAAGCAGCTATAGCCATACAAGTGAGGCTCCCAGGCTCGGGTGCCTCCCAGGCAAAAGTACTCCCACACTCCCTACACCTTCACGTTATGATAACAGAGAGGGTGCAGGGCTTGCGTGATGTCGTCGACTACATCACATCACCCGAAGACAGAAAGGGCTTGAGTAACCCCACTTAAAACGTAGAAGTCACATCGCCTCGAAAGGCAGAACATCATGCTAGCATTAGTAATATATTATCCGACAAGTATGATACAAATAAAGAAACATAAATCCATGTGAGTTTCCCCGAAACTCATAACTAAAGCATAAGTACGATTTCCAACTGTACTTAAAGAATTCAATGAGTAAAGAAAATAATTAAATTTGATGCCGTGTTCCACACGTTAAAATGCTCAATGAAATAATTAACTTAAATAATTTTCATCTTTCGAAAACCAGGCAATATGCAAATCTGGATATAATCTCAAATCCGGAAATCATAAAAATATCAAAACTCTAACCCAAGCTCAAATCCATAAGTTCATTATCGAAAACATAATCAATATGTCAATCTCAAATAAATTCCATAAATCATGGCAAAGATTAATCCATGCATCAAAATCAAATAACTTCAAAGACGATTTCATAAGCCGAATTTTACAATTTAAGCTTGGAAAATATAATAGGCAACTTATAAAATCATGCATACATATTAATTAAAAACCAAATGTCCACTCACTAATTTAGGCATAAGCCCGACGATATCTGCATCACCACTCAAGCGAGGTTCCCTTCGCATCCTGACACAACAACCATGCTCAGAACCAAACTTCAATTCAAAGAAATAAATACGTGAATTTAAACACCCAAACGCTTAGCCCACTACCCTGACTAGGGTTAAGTTTACCGGATTCACATCAAACCCCACCACGACCTTAATTCACCAATTCTAACATTCTAGAATAATTACTAAGGAAGTCCAACGGCCGGATTTTCATTCTAACAACTGGCAAAATCCTTAATCTTTGAAAACTCCCAAACCTTATCAAAACTCCTCCAAAAATTCTAAACTATACTTCATTAAACTCCTCTCATGAAAACAAACTCAAAAACAGGAAAAGCTACCCCTAAGGGGCAGCGCCGCCGCCTGCTCCGTCGGCAGCCGAACTCCGGCGACAAACAATGCCTCCCAAATTTTAGCAGAATAATCCTCTCATCAAGCACAACAACTTTCATAACTAGCACTTAATCTAATTCTAAAGCTAACTAGGGTAATCGAACTAAAACATTCATAAATCCCTAGAAGTTCAATTAAACATATCTCCTTACCAAGATTGAATTAAGTCGATTCCTTTTGAGGGATCACTAACCTTGATGAGAGCTACAAGATGAGCTAAAAAATCACGAGCTATGGTGGCCGGAGGAGGGAACTCAGGCGAAAAGACAGCCGGCGTCTTTGACGGAAACTCTCTCGATCGGCGGCGTTACACGGTCGGTCATCGGCCCAGGAAGAGAGAGGGGCCGGCGGGGGTCCGAACGGAGGTGGTCCGGCTGTCTATGAGAGTTCTCAGGAGAGGGAGAGAGAGAAGGAAGAGGGAGAGAGAGAGAGAGAGTGGGGGGGGGGGTGTTGGGCTGCTCCACACCCGGTCCAAATTAAAACCCCAACAAAATAAACCCACTAAATTTTTACCCCCTTTTTACCAACTCAAAAATTTACCCTTTTAGTTGATAACTGTCTCATGCTAACTCCAATTTTAACGTTTAATATGTCTACGAATTCGTAATAACATCCTCTATGACCTTCTCAAGAAATTTTCCCAAAATAATTTTCCTACAAAAAGTCAACTCTAGGGTCCTTAAGTAGTAAACGGTTACTCAACTCAATAAAAGGTCAAAGTAACCTAAAAGTCAATAACCGTAAGTTAACTTAAGAACCAGGATGTGACAGTGATAGGAACGAAGATGTGTATCGATATGGGGGAAAAATGGTCTGAAAGGTAACTTTTAGAATTTGACTTTCTTCTTGATATCAAGTCATCACTTGACAGAGGAATTGGATGGAGATTAGAGGTTTGGATATGCGCGGCTAATGAAAATTGAGAGTTGAGGGGTGTTTTTGATGAAATTGAAAGAAGAAGGACTAACATGATGTTTCTACATAATCTCGGGGACTATGTAGAATCACGGTGGAACATAAACATGAACAAGAAACAACATGGGCAAGAGACAAGGACATATAATGGTTCACCATGCCATCGGAGGACATGGCTACATCCACTTTAGAATCAACTATCATGGCCAATAGGTTTTTGGGATCGAAAGAGAGAGATTCAGTCAGCCATCGGCCTTCTACATATGGGAAGCCTTCCTTTTATAGGTATGAAAGGTTCTCTCTTATTACATGTTTCCGATGTGGGACTAACTACACAAATATCTTCTTATGGTGCCTTCTTGTGGAGCTTGGGAGAGCACTTTCTCGACGTGGTACCGATGATCTTTCACCATAGCGAGGTAGCCTAGATGTCGGTCTACAAGTTTCATGACTGGTCTATGGGCGGGGAAGGTAGTTCCCAATTACCGACTACAAGTCCCTCCAAGTTCTCGTTCAAGACACGTCTTGAGTGGGGACTTGATATATAAAATGCCCATAGACCAGTCATTTATTAACGGGCACTCGGCCCCAGTCCCCCCAAGTCCGTACTCAGGATATATGTTGAACGGGTCTTGCTTATTCCGGGTCTTACTTTTCTTGATACTCACCGTAATCTTTAAGTCCGCCACTAAGATAAAAAATGCCCCTCCCGACCCCCGGCCTCAAAACTTACTCGGCCGGACGAGGATTATTGTACCTTCACAATGAACAAATGATTGATTAGCAGCTTACATAGTTTAGTTGATCAACACAATATGGGGCCAACCAAGTATTGTTATGGCATAATAATTGTCGAAAAGCACAATGGTTCATGCAATTGTGTAATACTGAACGTCGAATGCCAATCTCTGGGTCAAATGTCAATCTCTCGGTGGAATGCCAATCTCTCGGTCGAATGCCAATAACACATAAATAATGATATATGTGCCGTATGGGTGTTATACTAGTAGGATGCCATAACCTGTATGCATACTTCCTTAAACTCATATCAGATACCATAGTGTCATCACGAGCATGCATACTTCCACAAACTTATACGTGAAACATACTTTGAACTTTCGATAAAAGATAATAAAACAAAGGACTTATCTTTGTAGTAAGCTGTTGAATGGGTGCACCCAGTAGACCCGGAAGTGTGAACTGTGAACACTTCGATTTAACACTTCCAAGTTAGGAGCCGGGAGGGTAGTATCATGTTGCTTGGGATTTTATAGGTTTCCCTCTCTGCTTCATTATTTCTTCCACCCCACCCTTTTTTTTTGCACTTTAGCTTTAAAGCCACCGGGACCCGGAACATAGTGAGGTACTGAGGTCACTCTCATATTCCTTTACTATCTGAGCTCCCTTGCCATCCGAACTCGGTCTTCTAGTGAATTCTCTCCTTCGACTTCTCTACTACTTCCGGTGGAATAAATGTCTTGATTCCGAGCAAACACCCGTGTGCTTGAAGCAAATATACATGCTGACTGTTGTAGGAGAAGTAGCTCCGGGTGTCCATAGCAATTTTTCAGTGGGTACCAAACCGAACACAGCTTATTCGGCGGTTGAATGATGCCAGCAGATCGAGTGACCCATTCCAAGTCGGGAGTTTGGAGTTGACAAGAAATGGATGCCTGGTGGTGCTTGCAGGTGCCTAGAGTAAGATGCTGGGTGTCTAGATCAACACCGTTTTGTTCCTTCAGATAAGATTTCCTTTATCATCCCGAGTTGGAAGCGGGAATTAAACTAAGAGATGGATGCTTGATGGAGGTTCCCGGCTCCGGGACTGAGAGCAGCGGGTCCCGTTGGCTCGTTTCGATATCAGACTTGGCAAACTGAACTCGACCAAGATAAAGTCGGTTCCCGACGAATCCGTTTGCATTGACCAAGACCTAGCACCTCCCACGCCTCTTTTGTTGACTTCTTCAGTTCTTCTTATCTTTCTCTCTCGTTGGTCCCTTGCCTCCCCCACTCTCTCTCACTTCTATCATCTCTCTATCATTCTCTCATGACCTCTATCACTCTTTCTCAGTCCCCTCTCTCACGGTCTCACTCTCACTTATCACTTGGTGGTCAGATGGCTTTTCTTAATTGCAAAGACCATGTGGGGGTTCAAGATGCCAATATCGGTCGTAAGCAATCTACGATATCACCACCACACCAGCATCCTCGGCCAACCACCAACCTCAGTCGACCGAGAGTCCAAGACAGTCTCCCTATTGTCGCACCACCCACAACAAACGATGACTTAGATCTACCCTTTGATTCTTATTTTACTTTTAAATTTCTTGTGAATTTACATTTCAATTGTTTCTTGAGATTTATTGACCTGAGTTTGTAAATTATAATTGTTGGATGGAAAAACTGGATATTCTTCATATATATTTTGAGATTTACTTATCTAGACCATGAATGTTTGTTGGTTTTGCTTAATTTTTGTGGTGTTGGCCAAGGATTAAAATCTCTGCGATATATCCGATATATCCTCCGATGTTTTTTTTTTTGAATGATCGATATATCTATAGGGGTTAACATCTTATCTTCCACCGTATCTACGATATTTCCTTGATATTTAGGAAATATTATCAAATATCACCGATATTTAGGAAATATCTCCGACATTTAGGAAATATCTCCGACATTTAGGAAATATTTTCGACATTTATGATATTTTTGATATATCACCGACATATTAAAAAAATATTTGTAAAACATTGAAATGTTATCCGGAAGAGAAGTAATTCCCTTGAGGTGTATCTCAATGAAGAGTGGTGGTCTCGACTCTTGATTCTCGAGAAGAGCATGATTCCTTTCAAGATATATCTGGATGCAGATCGATCTATTACACAATTATCAAACTTGGAGATGAGTGGACAGTGGAGGAATATTTACACTTGAGAAAGAGAATGAGTATAAGATAGAGAACACATGTGTACTGGTGAAAATGTGAGACCGTGAGTCCGTGACATAAGATACAGAACAAAATTATAGAGATGAGAAACAGAGAGAGAGAGAAATAGAGAGATATGTGAGTCCGTGACATAAGATACAGAACACAATTATAGAGATGAGAAACAGAGAGAGAGAGAGAGAGAGAGAGAGAGAGAGAGAGAGATATGTGAGTCATGTGACTCCAACATCCCACACTCTCACCATATCTTGACTGATTATAGAGATGAGAAACAAACACAGAGAGAGAGAGATATGTGAGTCATGTGACTCCAACGTCCCATCATATCTTGAGTGAAAGATCTCAATGAAGATTTGCAAAATGTGTTAATCCAAAAAAGAAGAGACCAACTGAATAAATTTTTCAATTATAGAGATAAGAAGAGAGAGAGACATAGAGAGATGTGAGAATTATAGAGATGAGAGAGAGGACTGAGAATTCTATATAAGAGCTTAGCCCGGCCTTTAGGTATATCATACATGATACATCACATACCTACTCCAAAACATAAATCTCAATTGCATAACTTCCCCAAGAGGCGGACATCAACATAGAAGCAATATGTATTGCATTCCTGCAATTATTTTGGAAGAAGTTATTATGTTCAAGTATATACTATATATATATATATATTGCCATTTTGAACTTACATTCTTTGTTTTAGTAGTTACTCACTAATTTACAATAAATGTGTAATAAAATTTGTATTGTTATGTAATAGATCAAAAATGGCAAGTAACCGTGGAAATGATCCAGCATGGAAGTATGCAACAGTTATCCCAGGAAATCGTTCTGGCACAAAATATATATTTTGTGAAAGCATTTTTCAAAGTGACGGAATTACAAGATTGAAGAGTCATTTATCAGGTTATGATCACACACGAGTGTAAAAAAATGTGAAAAGGTGCCAGCAGATATCAAGCATGAGGTGATAGCATGGATAAAGAAAAAAGAATGTATCAAGCAAGATAAGAAAGTCGTTGAAGAGGACATCAGACAAGAGCTCCGAAATGATTATCTTGGGAGTAAAAAAAATTCTATGATGACGACGAGAGTGATGGTGACGATGGATATCAGTATCCAGCTGACGTGCACCCTGCAGAACGATTTGGTTATCGGGAAGCACTAAGACGTTCAACCATATATCGTGATAAAAATTCTTAGTTTACCAAGAGCAAAAGTTTACGAACTCCTACACAATCGAGAGGTGGTAGCAGCAGTCGTCAACAACAACAAGTTGATCGATCAAACTCCTATCACTATTCATTTCCAGTGCCTCCAGTGGAAATGCCACACCAGAAAAGTCGATCAAAGCAAAGCACAATGAAAGGCATACTAAAAGGTGCTAGAGAAAGAGTGGGAAGGCAGTTTTCAGATTTTTCATATTTGGTGGTGTCCCTGCAAGCAAAGCTAATTGTCCACATTTTAAGAACATGCTTGCTGAAACAGCTGCCTCCGGCAAATAATCTATACATTTGTGATTTATGGAATCAGAAAATTATGTTATGTTTAATTATTATTTAAATTTTTTATTTTATTATTTGAAGGTCCTGGCGTGAAGCTTCCAACTCCCTATGAGATTCAGGGTCCTTACCTAGAAAATGAGTACACAGAAATGAGAAAGTATGTGGATAGTCATAGAGACATTTGGAAAATATATGGATGCACTATTATGTGTGATGGATGGACAGGACCTACAAAACTGTCTATTTTAAATTTTATGGTGTACTCGAAAGGTTCAACAGTGTTTTTGAAGTCTGTAGATGCTTCTCATAAGAAAAAAACTGCTGAGTACATATATGATTTGCTTGATGACATTATCCTAGATGTTGGACCAGAAAATGTTGTCCAGATTGTCACTGATAATGCATCAGCATTTAAAAAGGCCGGAAGAGTTTGGAGGAAAAATATCCACTGTATTAGATCCCATGTGCTGCCCACTGCATTGATTTGATATTTGAAGATATCGGGAAGCACGAAGCAGTAGCTATTGTCGTTAAAAAGGCTCAAAGTGTAACTAACTACATCTACAATCATGGTTGGGTACTAGCAGAAATGAGAAGCATCACCCATGGAGATTTGATTCGACCGGGCAAAACTCGATTTGCAACAAATCACATTGCCATTGATAGCATTTTGAAAAATAAAGCAGGTTTGAGAACATTGTTTACAAGCACCGCTTGGACTCATAATGCAGCAAGCAGAACTAGAGAAGGCAAGAAGGTAGAAGATTGTAATATCCCGGACCTAATTTTATCATTTACCGGGTGTTTCTATGAGTTACTGGAAAGTTTAATTGTACTCCGTACCTTGGTAATTTGATGCTCGTGTTCATTTTTTTTTAGTTTTTCTCAAATTGTAATATTCTTCTTTTAAGGCCCCGATGTCGTAGCACGTAACGTTACGAGTTCACCGGTGTCTTCGGATTATTTTTGAAACTTCGAGCTATTTTTCTACGATTTACTGAAAATTGGTAAAAGAATTTTAATTTCTAAAATTAGGATATAACATTTAATCTAGGCCGTCTGATCAATTAGAGTTTTGATCCGGGCCATGGTTTAAGTATAAGAGTGAAGAGTTGGGTTGACTTGGTCTAAGCCCAAACTCAAGCGTTGACCCGAGCTGCCATCTATCTCTCTCTCTCTCTCCGAGCAATTCTCTCTCTCGACTTCGTCTCCGTCACCAACCTTCGTCGATTAACTTCGGCCGTTTCCAGTCACCATTTCAGGTGAGACCACCCACAAAATATTCTCCTCTCTTTCCTCTACAAAACACCTAAACTCAAGTCCAC
The DNA here is from genome assembly GCA_010134655.1 of Fragaria nilgerrensis. Classification (NCBI taxonomy): domain Eukaryota; kingdom Viridiplantae; phylum Streptophyta; class Magnoliopsida; order Rosales; family Rosaceae; genus Fragaria; species Fragaria nilgerrensis. The sequence continues at coordinate 18,415,246 of CM020977.1, forward strand.
ATACAACCTAGTTCTTGAGTGATTGGTCGATCTAGAACCCGACTGTGTCCGACACTTCCGACGGAAATCGGTGATGCCCGAGGAGAGAGGATCTATCTACTCTTCATGTGTAGTTGATGAAGCTGTGTTTTGGGATGACGGAAGAGGGAGAAGGCAGTTGGGTTAGCTTTACAGATTTGGATTGAGGGCTTCGGGAAATTACCGGAGAGCATTTACAGCTACCAGGTTACCTTCAATCGGTTGTGGACAAGGTCTGGGTCTGAAATGAATGTTAGCTGCGGGAGGCAGCAAGAGCATATCAATTTCCAGTTTTGAAAAATAAAGTGGTAAGGATCTGGACCTCTGTCTTCGTTGAGAAATTGCTATAGCGTGGTTGATTATTAATTATGTTTGTCTGCTAGGGAACCGAGAGTTGGTTGTGGAGGAAGGCAGCTTTGGTCAACTTGGAAGAGAAGACTTGGTAAGAATTGGATGTTTTGAATTTATTTAGTATCGTCTGTTTGGTACTGATGGGTATGGAAACTTGGAATTTAGTTGTGTTGTCAGTTGGCAAGTCTTCTGTTGAGTAATCGGTTTTGTTGGTGGAAGTTTGATATAAGGTGGTTTAGGTAGAATGTTAAGAATGATTGAGTATGTCTATATATTTTAATTAGGGTGAGTATATTGTCAATTCTGAAATTGTGTTGTTGTAAGGGAGTTTGAGGAATGATTAAATTGGTGAACTTTAAAACAATAAGGAGAGTGGGAACATTCACGCATGGAATTTCATAATGGTGAAATGTTATACCGTTTGGTCATGTATGGTATAATAAGTTAAGTGGTGAATTGTTAGGAATTTAAATTGCAATTGAAAAAATGTATAGATCACCATTTCTTATGTGGGTCTTTTCTCGTAGAATGATTTGCTCGGGAGTGGTACTATTATACTTGGGTTAAGTAGTAATCAGTATTTATTGGATTGAGTGGAGTTTTACTCTAAGTTCCGTTACGCAATTTAGTTATAATTAAGGTCTTGATCGTGTAGCTTAGTAATGGACGGAGGAGGCCCGAGCAGAACAAGTCTCGGAGCGATATCAGGCTTAGGCCTAATTTGTGAGTGGACCTTTGTTTTAATTGAAAAGCATGCGATGAAGTATCTTGTTGATCATTTATTTCTTTTCCTGAGATTTATTTATTTCTCGGATATTTGGCAATTTTCCTCCTTTGGAGAGTTTTCCGAAAATGAGATTTTCGGTGGATATATACATTTTGGATATTATGAGTATAGTATGTATATAAATGCTAGCTAGCCATACGTGTTTGGCCTGTCATAATGAGGTAAAATACCATTATGGCGTGGCGTGAGTGTTAGACACAAACGTCATAACCCTATATGAAAACTACTTTCTTTTCCGGTTTATTTAGGTTTTCATATAGGGAGTCCACACGTAAATACACCGTCCTCTTCGGTCATAATGAGGAAAAATACCATTATGGCGCAACGTGAGCGTTAAACGCCAGCGTTGTAGCCTTGTATGAATCTCTATTTTTCTAAATTGTTTCTAGGATTGATATAAAGAGTCTGACGAGTGTAAATACATACGAATATATGTTTATATATAGTTTAGGCTGAGAGGCTCCATTTTATATGAGTGAGCGCTTTTGAGCTGCCGCATGCAGTATATTTTCTATGAAATTAAAATGGGAATGCATAAATATTTTTTATTAATTTATTTTTGTCCACTTATTCTAACGTTATTAAATATCTTCCCTTGGGCCCTTCGTTTTAAAATGCTTAGTCTGCAGAGTTCGGATTGGATCTAGTAAGAGACGAGGCATAGTCACCCGTATTTCCACCACCTTTCACCAGTAGGTTACCTGTTTAACCTACCTGTGTTTTCTTACTTCCGCTAGTGTCTAGTAGCTCTGAATACTTGGGTTTAATGTATATATTTTTGGTAGTGGGTGAAGGCGTGTTGACTTTTTAGATTATTTGACGGAGGATTTATGATATCGTATTTGGATAATTATGTATTGATTTGGAAGATGATTTATTATTATTTTTTTTGTGGTGGTTAAGTTTGGGGAGCATGTAGGCTCCAGAAGTTAAGGGTGGATTGAGAATTTTAGGAGTATTTGCAGGTTTTCGTTAGGAAGGGTTGTCCATTTCCAGGAGAGGTTATATCGAGTTTTGCGGTAAATCTTTCCTTGGAGGTGATCCCCGCACGATTTACTCCGGATTCAGGGTGAAATTCGGGGTGGGTCGTGTCAAAGATAATATTCTTGACGGCAGATTTTGGGATGGTATGGAAACAGTCCATAAAATTTAGAAACCATTATACGAGATTCTCTGAATCGTTGACACAGAAGTTCAACCAACCATGTCCATTCTATATGATATGTTTGAAAGAGTGAAACAACAAATATCGTAGATGAAAGGAAAACAATGGGTGCTTAACATCATCAATAACTGATTGGAGAAAACACAAAGTCAACCATTATATGCAGTAAGTATATATAATTATTGTTACTCCATCTTTTTCAATGATGAATTGGTCTACATTGTACTAATAGATAACTACTCGTTGGTTTCTTATTTGCAGCACATTTCCTGCAGAACGATATGGTTATCGGAAGCACTAAGACGTTCAACCATATATCGTGATAAAAATTCTTAGTTTACCAAGAGCAAAAGTTTACGAACTCCTACACAATCGAGAGGTGGTAGCAGCAGTCGTCAACAACAAGTTGATTGATCAAACTCCTATCACTATTCATTTCCAGAGCCTCCAGTGGAAATGCCACACCAGAAAAGTCGATCAAAGCAAAGCACAATGAAAAGCATACTAAAAGGTGCTAGAGAAAGAGTGGGAAAGGTAGTTTCCAAATTTTTCATATTTGATGGTGTCCCTGTAAGCAAAGCTAATTGTCCACATTTTAAGAACATGCTTGCTGAAACAGCTGCCTCCGGCAAATAATCTATACATTTGTGATTTATGGAATCAGAAAATTATGTTATGTTTAATTATTATTTAAATTTTTTATTTTATTATTTGAAGGTCCTGGCGTGAAGCTTCCAACTCCCTATGAGATTCAGGGTCCTTACCTAGAAAATGAGTACACAGAAATGAGAAAGTATGTGGATAGTCATAGAGACATTTGGAAAATATATGGATGCACTATTATGTGTGATGGATGGACAGGACCTACAAAACTGTCTATTTTAAATTTTATGGTGTACTCGAAAGGTTCAACAGTGTTTTTGAAGTCTGTAGATGCTTCTCATAAGAAAAAAACTGCTGAGTACATATATGGTTTGCTTGATGATATTATCCTAGATGTTGGACTATAAAATGTTGTCCAGATTGTCACTGATAATGCATCAGCATTTAAAAAGGCCGGAAGAGGTTTGGAGGAAAAATATCCACTGTATTGGATCCCATGTGCTGCCCACTGCATTGATTTGATATTTGAAGATATCGGGAAGCACGAAGCAGTAGCTATTGTCGTTAAAAAGGCTCAAAGTGTAATTAACTACATCTACAATCATGGTTGGGTACTAGCAGAAATGAGAAGCATCACCCTTGGAGATTTGATTCGACCGGGCAAAACTCGATTTGCAACAAATCACATTGCCATTGATAGCATTTTGAAAAATAAAGCAGGTTTGAGAACATTGTTTACAAGCACCGCTTGGACTCATAATGCAGCAAGCAGAACTAGAGAAGGCAAGAAGGTAGAAGATAATATTCTTGACGGCAGATTTTGGGATGACATGGAAACAGTCCATAAAATTTATAAACCATTATACGAGATTTTCCGAATCGTTGACACGGAAGTTCAACCAACCATGCCCATTCTATATGATATGTTTGAAAGAATGAAACAACAAATATTGCAGATGAAAGGAAAACAATGGGTGCTTAACATCATCAATAACGATGGGTGAAAACACTAAGTCAACCATTACATGCAGCAAGTATATATAATTATTGTTACTCCATCTTTTTCAATGATGAATTGGTGTACATTGTACTAATAGATAACTACTCGTTGGTTTCTTATTTGCAGCACATTTCCTGAACCCGAATTTTCAATATCGAAATGAGGTTAGCTATGGTAGTACTTTTTCAAAAGTGATTACACAAGTTTTCGAACAATTCAACAAAAATAACAACAACCTTATGGATTCTTTGGACACTTATGTAGATGAGGTACGTAACTTCTTAATGATCAAAACCTTAAGATATTAGAGATCCTTTTATATAAGTATATAACCATTAAAATCGTTAATGCAGGTTGTATGCTTTAGAGACGCAAAACAATCATTTGGCTCAACCATGGCGAAACACACAAGAAATACTAGGAATTCAGGTTTGTAGTTTACATAGTATAAAATGTTTATGAATTATGACCATTTGGTTCGGGTAGTAAGTGATTGTTTCATGTTTAGCTGATTAGTGGTCACAATGGGGGTATTCGGCACCAAATTTATCAAGAATTGCAATGCGTGTTTTAGCACAAACAGCTTCTTCTTCAGCTTGCAAGAGAAATTGGAGCACATTTGCTCTTATCCATACGAAGCAAAGGAACCGTCTTGCATATCAGAAGTTGGAAAAGCTTGTATACTGCTACTATAATATGAAGTTGTGTTTACGCGATAGACAAGCAAAGGATAATGTGATAAATGAAAACAACTATATCGATTTACTTCATATTGCAAGTGAACCACTTCATGATGGCATTGATCCACTTCAAGCTTGGATTATGCCTACACACCTCGATGATGATGATGACAATCCACCTCCTGAAGTGGTTGAAACTACAACTGCTAATGAAATCAACGTACAAAGGGTATTATCTGAAGAAGTTGTTGGAAACCCAGAAGATAATTTAGACAGTGATGATGCATGGGGCGGCACAGCAACTCCGGATAGTTCAGATGATGATGAAGATGGTGGAAGCGGAAAAGATGGTGGAAATACCGGCACCGGGTTTGTATATGGACAATCTTCTACAGTTGGTGGATTGAACAATTTTCATCTGAAGAAAATTACGATCATGCCTCCCATGATCATGGCTATAGAAGTATTAGGTATGGAGCGCAAGAGGATACCATGTATGGGAGGAGGACTAGAGGTCCAAATGATGATCAAGATGTTGCTTCAGTTGCGCTAAGTTTTGATTCTATCAGTTTAGGTAGTGGGACTGGAACCTCAAATGAATCCCAAGAAGGCAACAATCAATATGGCTATAATCAATGCGCGGAAGTCAGTGATCAGTCATCCAGTTGGATTTATCCTTACTATCCACTGATAGGGGAAACAGTCGGCAGCTCCAAAGACATATATGATTATCATATGCAACACTACAATTTGTACTATATGAGTCATATGTCTTGGTCTGATTATTGTATTTTTGTGGATCAGCGTGTCTTATGACTCTTATCAACAACCTAGATTCTCATTCTAGATGTAGATGAAGTTGATATTTGTAATATTTATATATAAATCCAATAAATTAAATATTTCAAAAAAAAAAATTTCTTCCCAAAATACCGATATTTTTTCCCGGGTTTCCCCGATATATCCCTGATATATCTGAAATCTCTCTTTTTCAAAGAACCGATATATCTACCGATACCGATATTTTAATCCTTGCATAGGACTTTGCACTTTGAGCATGATAATCAAACAATCTAGCTAACACCTGGGTTACTGCTACTCTGCTAGACCATGGATTTTTAACCAAAATATATTTTCAACAGGATTATCATATTTATTCCTTTCCAAATGAACTTAAGAGCATTATTTTGCAATGTGCTCAACATCTTGGAGGAAATGGGAGCAATATTGTCTTATAAGTAAATAGTATTCCTCCAGCATTATTCTCTAATAGCATTTATCCAGATCAAGCAGGGCACAACATTACCATCATGAAAGGAGATTGTACTATACCAGAAGCTGGGCCAATACTAGAGAGCAGCCCTACAATAGAAAAACATGAGATTTGGGATGATAGTCATCTCAATCTGTTTTATCAAGACAAGTATGTCAAGCTCTATAGAAAACACCGATTAAGCTGTCTTAAACCATAATCAAATATCAGGAAATGCAAGACTACCAAAGAGGTTTATGAGCAGCTTCATAGAGAACGCTTGGAGGTGTTGGCAGCCATGGAAGCAGATGAAGCAAACAATGACTATTGGGAAAATCTGAATGAGGAAGAGACTCACAACATTCTAAACATGATGGAAGGATGAAAAGATGAAAATCGGCAAGTGAATAAACAAAGACCAACGCAGATGAGCATCTTGAGGAGATTACTATCACCTAGTGGAGCAGAAGAAGCTGAAGCAGTACCAAAGTCTTCATTTTAAGTTGTTTGTTTGTAGTAGGCAGAAAAAGACAAAACAACATAAGAGTATTACTGTCTACTTAAAGTAGAAATAAAATTACTTTATTTGAATAAATAGTAGATGAGTAATGGACGGATCAAATTTGTGAGAGATGTCATACAGTATGGCACAACAACCACATACTATACTACAACAATATCCGGCACTAGTGACCAAAGGAGTGGTCACAAAAACAAGCAATTTTGGCCACTAATTGTGTTTAGTCACTATACGCTCGTCACTAATTCTCAATAGTGACCACTTGCAAGACTAGGTCACTATTTTAGTGACCACTAGAATCTGGACACTAAATAGCAATAGCAATAGTGACCACAGAATTGATCACTAAAAGGATCAAATTTAGTCACTGAAAAACATTATTTGGTCACTAAACCTTATTCATATCCATATATTAGTGACCACATCAATAGGCCACTAAAACATTGGTTATCAAAAAATATATATATACATGCAAAAAAAAGCCTTTTTAGGCCTTTTAATTTTCGGTTTTAATACACTTGAGCATCTGTAAATTATAATGAATACTCACAAGCTTGTGAGATGCAAATTCAGAAATGTAAACAACTATATCACTGTCATAGATATCATGATAGATACTCATTCGTACTCTTGCAAGGAGGGTAACGTCCGTGGACATTACTGATAAGTAACCAATAGGACACCAGAGTTTTCCTGCATGATACTCCATATTCGTACCCTACATGATTCTCCATATTCTTTTATCTTCATTCATGCACTTCTGGAGAGAACATTTCTGGTTTTAAATGTCTAGTTCTGGGCTTCAACTGAGATATGTCTCCTGAGGAAAATGCAACTAACTCGTCAATGTTAATTCCAAGCAAAAACAACGGCTAAAGATGAAAGCAGACCTATATTTGAAAACTTCTCCAAAATCTAAAAGAACATAATGAATCTGAATTCTCATTCAAAATAATAATAATAATAATAAAAAATAATCTGAATTATAATCATGATATGCTACCAGACCATTCTCTATGAAATTGATTTCTCACAGTAGCCTACTTTATGATTGCATATGGAAATCATGAGTTACTAGCCTTGCTAAAAAAACATAAACTACTAGGATAAGTTAATGATAAAAGGATGCTTAACACCAAGACACAAAACTGATAGCAAGATAAAAGTATGTTTAACACTAAGACGCATAACTGATAGCAAATATGTACTGATACTTATCAAGTCCACTTTGTAGTTCCTTTTTAACAAAGCAGATTAATAGGCAAAATATACATAAGATTTTATCACCTCTTTGGTAATAACTGGACTAACATCTGCACTGGGTATATTCCCACATTAACTTTCAGGGCTTTGGCACATTCCTCTTGTTCACGCTCCCTAAAACTACATATAGATGACCCAACTTGATTAAAACTAGATACCACTGATTCACTCAAATATTGCTGAAATTATAATAATATATAGTTACAATCGCTTGTTTATAATTGGTAAAAACCATCAAAAATACAAATAAAACAATAATCTTGATCTATAAATCTATAATACCAGAATTAGACTAGTCTTTATCAAGCTACTCTTCCCAATTTACCCTAGCCTAACCCATGAGCAGACTCAACAGATATTCATTGAAGTGTTTACTAATATAAAAGCCCAACAGCCAAAGTGGAAAACCAGCAGATGACACTACTTTTATAGTGTCGCTTGTTTATATATTTACAAAAAGGATGTGATCACTAAATGGATAAGATCATTGTTACTATCGATGTCAATGATCATAAGCATTGGAGCAAGAGTTAACTTACTGTACTCGAGTCAACAAGTGAAAATGCCTTTAACAAAAAAATTAACATGCAATACAATTAAGGGAAAAAAATCGTGGTCTTGAAAAGCTGGTATATGCTCAAACTGCGTATTTACTATTTTAAAAAAGCAGACAAAAAAAAATTAAACTGAAAACAAGTATGTGTGATGGATCATTGGATCAAGAGTCACCTGGATTCTATTCACATGGCATAAGAACAAATGTATTTCCACATCTAACTGCAACTGGGAACATCTGCAAAATCGTGAAAATATTACTTGGGAGGAATCTCATGTCATATTTCTCACATAACAGACAAGTAAGAGAATGTTAACTAGACTTGTATGATTAACAATGATCACTTACTGTGTGTACCTATACAGACTTAAGTCACTTAACCCATCATAGACTATAGAGGAGGCAAAATTATATGAAAACACAGGCCAACCAGCTTTTGCATTAGATTCAAAGTAACATAAGAAGAAACAAACAACCAATAAAAAGAACTGAGTTATATTACAGACATACCCATAACCCAATCATAGATGGAACGTGAAGGGGCATATCCCAGCACAATCACCAAGTGGTTCCTTAATGGAGTATGTATCAATGCCATAAGATATATTAGTAACAAACTCCCCCATCTGTAGAATTGTCATCCCACAAGCACGTTCAACTACCTCTAATAAAGAAAAAGAAAGGCATGTGATCCACTTTGCAGTAACATCCATCATAACAGAATAACAGGAACTACATTTATTCATGTGCAAGTACCGACCTATACGATGGAGCACATCACTACCCTTCAATGTCTTACCCTGCTCTAAGGTGATATTCATGGCAAATTTATCCTGAAAATTTGGATCATTGACATTGAGATTCATAAGCTCATATATTATGATAGAATGATGTGAAACTCTACACCAATTGTAGTTTAGAGGCACTCTTCTAACCCAAAGATATTTCAGTGAGTCAAATGCGTTTTTTTTTTAAGAGCCACAATGATAATTTAATATAGTAATGAATAGTTAACTCCATCATCTCTTTTAATATAATCTACTGTGGTTTACCCAAAACACAAACGATATGATACAAATGCACAAGAAATAAGAATACGGTAATCGGTTGATGGAGATCTTACCCAAACAACCTGATACCAAAACCCAAGTACAAGAACCTTTAATTCACAGATTAGAAAAAATCGATAGTAGAGTCCTCTTGCGTTGCCTAGAAGAACTTCTCCAACTTCAGTTAGTGTTGGAATCGCTCTCAAAATCAATGTGTTTCTCACAGTAACGATCAAAGCTAATTCACACAGATTGTCAAAACCTAATTCACATAAAGCTAATCAGCCTAATCGTAATCAAAATTGAACAGTAACAATAGCAGGAAATCAATTAATGAACAATTTACATAAGTAGAGAAATTAACCAAACCTTCCTATCGAAAGGGTGCCGGAAGTCACCGGGCGTCGAGGTTCCAGAAGAAAACGGAGGGAGAGTCGAATTGAATGACAGGCGAAGATAACTCAACAGATCGATCCTGTGGAACTGAAGAAAAATAGGGTTGCGCTTGAGGGAGAGACGGGGAGAGAGGAAAGTGGAAAGGAAATAGAGCTTTGGTGGAAGAAGTTGGGATATGAGTAAGATATAACTGTTCCCCCTTTCTTTTCTTTTTTCAGGAACCGCCGCGAAAAATCCCCGCGTCCACCAATGAATTCTTTTTAATTTTATTTGGTCACTGATAACTCTTGTAACACAAGGGGTTTGGTCACTAATAAAAGCAAAATTACTCACCACCATATTGATAACATTACATCCATTGATGTAAAAGCTTGAAATATAAAGCTCAAGGTAGAAGAAGATGAGAAATCTCAAAGGAAATAGTAGCGCAAAGTTCAATCACAGTCTGAAAACTTAACCAACTATTACAAACCAAGCTATTTATGTGAAAACCCTAGCATAAGAAATTTACTGACTATTGGTAACAAGCTTAACAGCTGGCACACATCTTGTGGATACATCTGGAAGTCATGTCACGTCAACACCTCCCCTCAATCTCAATGAGGGTTAACAAACTGAGATTGATAGAACTA